>JABAJW010017945.1:31456-44741 GCA_018855395.1 Arthromyces matolae
AAGACTCGAAATTTGAAAGGCGGGTATACATTACATTGGCTGTTGATTGGCTGCAGTTTTGGTCCCGTAAGTGAACTCGGCGATTTGGCTCTTCCAATTGATGTCTGCCCAAGTATACAACGACAACAACCTATCTTGTCCGCACCAGCCTGCATGGACTATTTATCTTCCGACAACGCCCAAGGGCCCAAGGGTGGGCGGTGCTGTTTGGGCACATTGTCAGTCAGCCCACTTTACGTGACACTGATAGTGCATCGGCAAAGCTTGAACTCCGCATGCACATTCCATCCCAAGACGTCCATATTTCACTAGAAGTTTCATTTTCTTCGACCATCGAAGTATGTGATCGCGTGCAACGATACAAATCTATCTGAACAGCGCAAGCCCGATATAAATTCCCCCACAACGCTGCGATCCACGAAGTAGAAAGAGAAATCAGGAACAAGTAATAAACAAATAAATAAAAAACACAAGTCAAGATAAGACAAAGAAGGAGATAAGTAAAGTGTCATTGAAGGTTTGAAGAACGCCACAAAGGAACAAAAGTAATTTTATGAGTGTCCCGAAGTAATACATAAGGAAAGGGGCGTCAAACAAAAATCCGAGAGAAGAAGGTTTGGAACGAAGCTTCAGGTGGCATCTCCGAGCGAAGACCTTCTCGTGGACAAATGGAGGGGGTAACGGGAAGCACGGACATCAAACTGGATCGCAGTGGGTATATGGGGTGATTATTCGAGTGTGGCATGGCATGGCACGGCATGTCGTAGTCGTATGGATAAGGTAGCACAAAGGTGGGAGAAGAATGCAGGGGATGTGATGTATGATGGAGGGCGTTTTGATTCATTCTTGGTTCTTTGGACTTTTCCAGGAGCATGAAGAAGAGCAGTGATAAAGATAACAAAGCCATCAAACATTTGATGGGGGGCTTGGGGTTGTTGTTGATGGCGACGGTGATGATGATGAAGGAGGAGGTGGTGATACTGATACACGAGTTGACGTAGGCGTCGATCGAGCTGGAGGGCGGCTCGACGGTCGTCTATATGTCTGTTTGTAGAGGTCAGCACAGGTAATTCGGACATGGAGCGCCGCATAACATACATGTCTTGACATAATTATCTTTGCCATTGAAAGTGGCTCTTGCGACTGATACAAGGCTGGTACTAAAGACCAAGAAGCTCAACGACAAGGACTCGTGAGATAAATAGAAATGAACGAACGAGGTGTCTCGAACATGGGGCCACCTCTTCGACCTCGCACCGCTTGCCATGATTGGGGATGTAGAGGAAGACGCTTTCCGTGCATTCCAACACCCTTTCCATTAGTTTCCGTTGGCGGCAGTGTCAGCGACACTGGTAGAGATGGAAATTTATCCCATCTCAGGAGTCCCCTTGCCCATGACGACGGTTGTTGTCGGCCTTCCAGAGAGTCAGCCGCCTTCTCCTCAACTTGAATTGGAGCCTGCTTTCGATGTAGTGTCCCAAGGTAGTTCGTAAGACACACAGATGCGAGTCGAACAAAGAAAAGCAAGATAAAAGAGACAAGCAGGGACATCAGGACGGCGGAGTTGGATGGTAGTGAATGGGCGAAGGAAGGGAAGGACATGGATGACAGAGCCATTGAGCCCGTTGGGAGTTGACGGAGGAGCATCATCGTGGGCGACGGCGACGAGACTACGAACGACAGCGAGGACGGGCTGGTCGTGGTCGTAGGCGATGGGACAAACGAGTTGCTAATACAAATAACCGCTCGGCATTTGCCGGACTTCTCCATTGCCGAAGGCCCGAACTTCCGCAGAACTCCGCCCACAGCATCTGGCGGCATCTCCACACCGATTAGATTGATGTGGTCTGTAGATGGAGAAGGTTCAAAATGTCTAACAAATTGCTAGCTTCATGCAAGACCCAATGCATCTTGCTCGAGGTTCACAAAGCACCTTTGAATTTTTCTGTTGAATCGGGACTTTGTGGTGGTTTCATGTTGGTTTCATGTCAGCAGGTTCTCCCGTTCCTGGTACGACACTGCCAATCCTTTAGGCGAATTTTCTTGTCGTCACCTTTTGGTCATTTCGTTAATCACGCGCCGCCTTCTCAGCTTTTACTGCTATGCGAGAGCTAAACGTCGCAGCATGTGGTTCCGGGCATGTGGCTTCTAGATACCTGTTATGTCCTCGACTTTCGATCTCCATTTATCCGGATCCAACAAGGATTAAGAGCAAGCTACAAAGCAATATGAAAATACAAATACAAAATGCCCATGAACAAAACGTAAAATTCGTAGGTCAAGGATTGATACTGTGGCGGAATGCGCCTTGAACTCCCCTTGAATGCAGTTTACCCTCACGATCAAGTCGTGGATATAGCTTGGAGAACCAACAGACTCGCGCGCGTATTACTGGCCACCAGCGCCGCCCCAACGTCTCCAAGTGTCTTTGGCACAGACGAACCAATCGATGCACCAGCTTCCGTGAAAATCTTTTTCAATTCAGCCGCATGAGATTCGACTGCCATCCTTCTCGACCTGCCAGTAACGACGATAACATTCTTCGCAGAATTCTCCACTGAGATCTTTGTCACAGAGTCAACGATGTCACGAAGGGGTGTAGGAGTCTCCAGGGCCGTAAATGAGATGCGGGAAAGGGCACTGGTGGTCTCCGCGTCGTGTGATGCCGAAGCAGAGGTATAACGTTCCCATGCAAGGGTATCAGCAGTCTCGGAAGCGAGACGAGTTTGGGTATCGTGTTGACCGTAGATCGTATCACCGGCAGCGAGAGTCTAGAAGGTGTTGAGCTTAGGTCAGTATTTGATTTGAGCAAGGTTGAATAAGGATAAGCTCACCTGAAGGTTGAGGGAAATAGGCAGGGTTGTATCACCAATGTCCTTCTTCTCCATTATTTGCGTTGATGAGCGAGAAAGATCATCCGTCTTGATTATTCTGACGACTGTAGCTTGTACTGCAGGGTTGCGAGCCAGTTGTACGAGGAACGACAGCGCAAGTCGATCATCGGGACCGCCGAGGAAAGGTAGGAAGAGATGTTGGGTTTCCAGACCGCTGGATGGTGATGCGATACCACGGTCAACAAAAAGCGCTACGTCGCGTATAGATGTCGAGAAGACATTACGTATGAACTCGGAGTACATCACTGAGCTTGTCTGATCTTTGGTGTTACTAGTACCGCCTCGGTGGAAGATGCCATCAAATGGATTGAAGGTGCGAGTATCAAATCCGTCATCGCCCGCTTTCGATCCTCTGGACCATGGTAAGATGACCATCTGTGATTCTGATTCGGCAACATGTTTTGAGATTGCAGTAGGGTACTCTTCACGAGTAACGACCGAAAGAACAGCGGACACCAGGAGGTTGTTAAGATGACCGAATGTGCGGAAAATGGAAACGATTGGGTCGGTTTGGAGGAGTGAGTCGGCTGCCTGGGATTTGAGCACACTTGAAGTACGACCTGAGAGTTCCACGAGTCGAACGGCGTTGATGGAGACACGAGAAGTGAAATTGCTGGCGGGAAGCTTCTCGATTGACTTTTCAGACCCTTCCTCGGAGCTGGTGCGAATGGTGTTCGAAGCAAACACTTTTGGACCGAGAAGATGTGAAATAGTCATCGCCGCCGGCAGTTGTTCGATCCGGTCGAGTACCAGTGCAAATCTAGTCTTGGTTTCATGGCCAGAAGTTGGGCGAGTAGTAATGGCGTTCTCGATAGAGTCTGTTTTGACCAAATCACGCGTGCGGTATTTTTCGGGATAAAAGAAGAGAGTGAGGGGAGTCGTGAGGAAAGTCACGATAACCGCATGGACGACAAACATGGAGAAACTCCTAGTATCCAGAATGCCTGCTGACAATCCGATGTTCAAAACAATAAGTTCAACAAGACTGGGATCTCAGTTAGTCAAATGTTTCCCATAATCATGAGAAACTTGAAAGGCGCACCCTTTGCAACTCATCAAAGATCCAATAGCGCCAGCTTCACGCCAGTTGAATCCTGTCATCAAGGCGGCTCCGAAGCAGGGCACAAATTTGGAAAAGAGCGCGACAGTGGTAATGAGGAAAGTGTACCCCCAAGCCTTCCCGCTGTTCATAGAGCCCAGATTGGTATTCAACCCAGATAAAGTGAAGTACTACGAACGTGTCAGAGATGGAAAAAATGTCCGACCACACTGGCACATACTATGGGTATCAACACCATGGTCACCAGGTCTTCGAGGCTCTCGGCTATGCTGATGGCATAATTATTATCATGGGGGACGATAAGACCCACAACGAAGCCACCTGCACATGAAGATGAATAAGACAATATCAGGATTTTAGGAAATAGCTCTTACCAAAAATAGGGTGTATACCAATAATGTCCGTGAAGAACGCTGATCCAAATACAAGAACAAGAGTCAGAGTCATCATTCCTGCGGTCGGGGAGCCTCGTTCCAGGCTTCCCGTCCATCTCGCGAGCCAGCGGTAAGCCCAGCGAACGGGGTACATGAGGAAAATGATGTAACCAACGGCTGAGAGAAGAACATAAAGGGCAGTCAAACCGCTGGAAGCGTTGACGAGCGCGACTGTGAGAGCTAGAAGAATCCATCCAACGACATCGTTGCCAACACCGGCGGCGAGAGTGACACTTCCGACTGTGGTTTCAAGAAGGTTGAGTTCCGTGAGAATGCGGCAAAGGACGGGGAAAGCTGTTATCCCAATGGCGACGGCTGTGAACAGCAAGAAATATCCATAATTGATGGCAGGGTTGATGAACTCCTTGTAAATACCCACACCAAGTGCGGCTCCAAGACCAAGCGGTATTACTAGGCCGACAATGGAGACCGCAGTAGCAGCGACAACATTGCGCCTGATGGCCTTTATGTTGATCTCAAGGCCGACGATGAATAGGAAGATGATAAGACCGATAGTACTCGTGAGGGTTAGTCCCGCCTTTCCTGCGTCAGGGAAAATGCGAGCTTTGAAATTGGGAATGTGTCCCATAACCGACGGCCCCAGAATGATTCCGCCGATGACCTCTGATATCACGCGAGGTTGACGAATTCTACCCAAGATCATGTTCAATAATTGAGTCATGGCAAGAATGAGCACTGCAGCGATGTCAAAGACTTGATCGTGTAAATAACGAAAAAAAAAGTACCAAGTTGAACAACCCATAGTCGAAAAGGATCTGATGCATTGTAGGTAACTGGGTTGTCGCCTGAGATGATACCACCCTAGATTGAAGTTGATTTAACTTGAACTATCGAGGTAATAAGAGCGTACTTGTTCTGCAGCCGCCCGTGCAACGAGACCCCGAGAAAATTGGAGAACAAGGTCGGAATATTCTCCCATGTCGCTGGTTGGCAGCAAGGAGGAGATATGAGTCCTGTAAAGTTCCGTAGTAGCATTTTATGCGATGTCACTAAATTAAGCTGTGAGTTCAGGAACAGTGATGTTTTTTCGAGGCGTGAGAAAACCATCATATGTGACGATTTCATTTCTTGATCTTTCGTCATCCTTTGTGCCTCAGACTGACCAAGTTTCTCTATGTGCCTTGATCAGGGTTTCTGCCTGTTTCTGCTCGTTTTTTACAGATATTTACGGGACTAATGGGCCATGACACACTTCCTCGTTTTTACCTCGCAGGAGGGTCCAGAATACGCTGGCATGTACACCTTTGCTACTCGTAGCCGTTGTATTGCTGCGTTTTGATGCGCCATGTCCGAACGGCGAGTGTTCACGCGGCGGCAGAGATGTGGAGCAAGATGGCGTTCCTGATGCGACGCCGCTCAACTCTTGGAGATCTTGTCAACAGTGAATACGATACAACAATTTCCGACTTGAGATTGTGACCATCCGGTAAGCCCTCTGCTATTCTTGGTCTGTTCTGTTCAAGCTACAATGCCGAAATGGAGACACGTTGCAGATACATATTACAGTCTAGGGCAGACCAGACAACCGATTGCCAAATGGACGACAAGAGCCGGAATGAGTCGCCCTCGAGAAATTTCTTACTTGACACGGACGCCGAATGCGAACCTACAGTGGTCAGAGCACCTCAGCGCAATATCGATCATTATCTTCCTCTGGAAGTGTTGTCGCGCATACTCTCTATCATGCGCCCTATGGTTAACCATGACTTTCGTCTTCATCGGGCTATGACACATTTTGGATTTCAATCACGAGAGTATTCCCAGCTTCGTCTCGTCTCCTCTCGGTGGTGTGACATTTCAACGGCTTTTCTGTTTCAAGAGGGCATCCTTGTAACAACACCTGCGACGAAGGTGGAAAAAATTGCGCGCTTTTTTGATATTCGAGCCCCACATTTATGCAGTCCTCTCATCATGGGCGAAGACGACTTTAGCCATCAGTCATACAAAACCGTCTCAGAGGCTGTCGGGAAGGCTCAATCGCTGCCCCAAGTTATCTAAATTGGTTTGCCATGGAGTGCCCGGACCTGCCTTCCTAAATAGCCGCTGGATCTCGTCATTTGCCCCAAATCTGGCTTTGACCATCACCTCCCTAGTGACCACACTGCCTGGGCACAACGTTTCCCATGCCTTGGTGGGATTAAATCAATCGCTTCAAAGTATCGTCGTGAACGCGAATAATCCATTACTTTCCGCATTCCGTTTACCCAATGCTCTGCCAAACCTGCGACACATAACCTGGTCCGATTTCGTTCATCAAAGTCAACTAGGCGTTCTAAAGAAAATAATTCGTCTTATTCCTCTCGATGAGGGAAACAACCCGTTGAAGTCACTACGTCTCAATCTCAACTGGGCACGCGCACCCGAGATTTTAGAAATTCTCTCGATCGATCAACTTGGAGCTGGACTTACGACTCTGCACATTTACTGCGATCAGTATTCCAGACTTGAAGATTTTGCCGTCAACGTCCTGAATATTTGTCGCAACCTCGTGGACTTTTCGTATACCTCTCCATTCCAAAAGGCTGCCCTAGAAAGCCTACCTCCATCTATCCAATACCTACAACTACTTCTTGTCGCAGACGATTGGGGTGCAACGGCTGTTGACCTTGTGCGGATCCTCAGGCTCAAACAACTTCCATACTTGTGTTTTGTCAAGCTTCATACGCGTACCGGCACCGAGTTTGAGACCCCGGATCTCCTTTCCTTTTGCGATGAATTCAGTATCGAGACTTCGACCGATATCAGTTTAAATGCCACAAGCTACATGACCCTTACCTTTCCGGCTGCCCCGTAGATGACCGTGACAAGCTAATATTAATAACGACTCTCCTGGCATGCAGGTCAACCAGTCAGCGACGAGCTGGGCTTTCAAGTATTTTACGGCAAGATTCTCAGACCCCTCACTGGGACAATGTCTAGTTTTGTAATTGTGAGAATGTTTGCCAATACCTAGCAAGGCTTCTTACCAGGTCGCTACTCCGGAGAAGTGTATAGCTAATTTTTAATACTCATTCTCGTGTCTTTAATTGATATTGTGTCACCTAATGCTTCACGCGAATATTCCCAACTTCGTCTCGTCTCCTCTCGATGGCGTGACATCTCAACGGCTTTTCTGTTTCAAGAGGGCATCCTTGTAACAACACCTACGATGGATGTGGAGAAAATTGCGCGCTTTTTTGATATCCGAGCCCCACATCTATGCAGTCTTCTCATCACGGCTGAAGATGAAGATGATAACCTTCAATCATTCGACATCGTCTCAGAGGCTGTCGGGAATGGACTCAATCGCTGCCCCAGGATATATAAATTGATTTGTCATGGATTTCCTGGACCTGCCTTTCCAAATAGCCGCTGGCTCTCGTCGTTTGCCCCAAATTTGGCTTTGAACATCACGTCTTTAGTGACCACACAGCCTTGGCCCAACGTTTCCCATGCCTTGGTGGGATTGAAACAAGTGCTTCAAAGTATCGTCGTGAGCGCGAATGATCCATTGCCTTCCACATTCCGTTTTCCCACTGCTCTGCCAAACTTGCGACACATAACCTGGTCCGATTTTGGACATCAAAGTCAACTAAGCGTTCTAAAGAAGATAATTCATCTTATTCATCTGGACGAGGAAAATATCCTATTGAAGACACTCCGCCTAAATTTTCACTCCGCACGGGCACCGGAAGTTCTACAAATTCTATCGATTGATGGACTTGGAGCAGGACTTACGACTCTGCACATCTACTTCGATGAGTTTTCCAAAATTGAAGGCTTTGCCGTGAACGTCTTGAATATATGTCGCAACCTCGTGGACTTTTCGCACACCTCACCGTTCCAAAAGGCTGCCCTGGAACGCCTCCCTCCGTCTATCGAATACCTACAACTACTTCTTGGCGCAGACGACTGGAGTGCAACGGCTGTTGACTTTGTACGGATCCTCAGGGTCAAACAACTTCCAGACTTGCGTTTCGTCAAGCTTCATACACGTACCAGCACCGAGTTCGAGACTCAGGATCTCCTTTCCTTTTGCAATGAATTCAATATCAAGACTTGGACCAATATTCGTTCAAATTCCACAAGCCACATGACCCTCACCTTTCCTCGTTTCTTTTTGTTCTGATGTCCACCGCACCACCCTTTTTCACGAAGATTTTCTTTATTCAAGACTTCTTTTTATTCGGAACTTACTCTGGAATTTCCCCTTACTGCTTTGATCCAACATCTACTATTGTTGTATTTGAACCTGATATACATGAATGCAGACATTGCGCGATTGCCAGGGCCCACCACTATCCCAAGTGAGTGAGTTGGTACACTCATTCCAATAAGGCTAACAGGCTGCTACTACAGAGACGTGAATAGTCTCTACAGCCAGATTTTGGATACTCATCTCTTGGGACTCAGTTGTTATTGTGTCCCCTCCTGCTTACAGGTGATGTGGCAAGCGATCTACAGCCAAACAGTACCTCTCTTCCTCACAACCAACATCCTGGTAAGAGAGAAGCACAGACCCCCGATAACAACACACAGTCCAGAGAACAAGCTTGGTCGCCACCAGATAAAATCTTTCGAAAGCAGAGCGCCTGCAATAGGTGTCCCTGTGCAGTATAATTTAGAATTAAGATGTATCATTAGACCCCACACATGTGGCTACATACCCACGAGGCCACCAAATCCTTGTTAAATTTAAGTCAAAGGTCCTGAGTATGAACAACAACCAAAGGATGCCTCACCCGTGAAAGTGAAACATATTCCTAACCTCGTACCGATTTCTGAATCCTTGGTTGCCAAAGAGGCTATCATCGGGCTAAGAAGGCTAGCATCTGTACAGACCAAAGTTACTCTGGCACACAGCATTAAATCAAAAGCATGCCTACATGCACCCGAGAAGAAGCCGTATAGAATTGCGAACACAATTGTACCAGCGACATTCTTCAGCGCAGCGGTGCAGAACGCAAGAAGACCGCTAATCAAAACACAAGGAACCATAACATTCAATACCCCTACACGCGCAACTAGCAGGTTAGGGACAATTCTCCCTACGCTGCTGGCTCCATTGAGGATGAGAAGCTGATGGGAGTCATGTCAACCTTAGTGTGTGAAGGAAAGAAGAAAGCATGTTTAGGCCCCACCATGTAGAACGCGAGGCTTGGAGTGATGCCGTTCTTGATTGCATCCAACTGAAGGAAAAATATGGGGAAGTACAGCCCGGAAAAAACGAGGACCGTTCTAAACCAACTAGGCTTAGACCAGGATGTCACGGACGGAGATGTACGGATATGTACATACCCAATGACCATGATGACGTATGGTGGATCCCGCAGAAAAACATTCAAGTCGTGGAGTGTGCTGCCCTGTTTTCGAGAAGTAAAGGGCAGACGTGGTTTCATCAAGAAAATGGCGATTAAAAGGAGGATGCTAATCATCCCTGCACTCGCTCGGACTCCGTTGTAGAATCCGATTCGCCCATAAAACAGACGGTTGAGCATTATAGAATGCACTGCACCGCCGACGCCCGATCCCTACGTATGTATACATGCCGTGAGATTGTAAAAATAGGGCATAGTATATCAATTACGAACCGATACAGCGATCCCCATAGCCAGAGCACGGCGACGTTGAAAGTAGTGAGACAGTATGCTGACACTCGGAACATAGGTTATGCCCACAGCCGTGCCGACTCCCAATCCTTGTGTTAGGAAAATCTTGATAGATGAGGTACGTGAGAAGGTTTATGCCAAGAGGCTTACTTGGTAATACTGTCCCCTTTCCGTCAAGGAAATCATGAAGATGCAGAACACAAGGAGAAGTGAACCACCGCCCATTAGGTGGTAGCTAAACTTTGATTTAAAAACGGAAGATGAAAAAGACACAGGGGACGGACAAGTAGCCTGTGTCGTATGCGCGCCCAGAGAATAGACCAATGGAAAGGACGAGGAGAAGTTGCGTACTGCCTATCCAGCTAGCAGAGGCTTGAAGATGTAACAGGCAAATTTCCAAAGTCATAGTTTAAGCACCTTATTTGTGAAGAAGTATATCTTTCTGCGAGGTAATCCCGAACGTAGAAATCTGCATTGAGCCTCAGCAAGGAGATTGCGGAACAGCACAACGATTGTAGTACTCACCATTATAAACACCATAGGCGTTGGTATAGCTAACATCGCGTATAAAAATCCAGTATCACTCTAGAAGACTTATTGTACGCACCCAAAAGTACAAAATTGGAATAGCCATCTGGTTTGACCGTTAAAAGTGACATCATTAACCACGACAGCTTAAGATAGGCTTACGACCCCAAAAGTACCGTCCATGCCTCTGTGCCGCCCTCCGGATATTCGACACTTGTGTTCGCCTCACCGCTCTTGGTTCCATCAGCTAAGGTACTGGGCATGTTCTTTTGTTCATGATCCTCGACCGTGTTGTTACTCTTCTCCAGATCCGAACATCCTATTGTCGACATAGGACGCGTTGACGACGCTGAGATGTCCTGACTCACACCAAATTGTACATGTATGAGCAAACCAGCCATGTGAGTGTGACATTATCGTCCAATGGAACACACCTCTTCTATGTCGTAGCTTGTCATCGCGGTATCCGAAGGGTTTGCACAGACTTGGCCGTCACAGTCAATTGGAGAGTAAGAATCGTTTTCCAAGTTTTGGTCCAAGTTAAATAGTGTCACAACGTGCCGCAAATGGCACTATTCGAATCTGGACTTGACGGCATGCGCGTCATGGGATAAGATGGAAGGGGATAGGGTTATTTTAGTTCCTTCCCCAACAGGATTTGCCGTTGGATAATTCCACAGCCGCCGGGTGTGGATTGCGGCATACGTGACTTGCATCAGCTTGCATCCAATTAAATGAATGCCCTCGTATGTACCTGGGCATATGGGTTATGAATGGCTAACCATCAAGCGGAATAAAAGCGGAAGGACAACTCTGTCAGTCACTTCAGTGTTCTATGATGGTAAGATCTGATGTGGCAAATACACATACGTGTCTTACATACTAGCGTTAAAGCTTGTATCAGTCAGTAGACTTGCAGCAGAAGAAGAGCCATTACCCTATTGATTGATAACGATACTTGTGAAAAGATGTATCTCAAGCTTCCGTCCCTTACAAGTATCAAACGTAAAGTACGTCTTGCACATTCATTTCAGCGTTCCGGTCGAATCCCGACTCGGGAACAAATTAGGTCTCGAGAGGCAGAACGACCATCAAAGTCGCTTCTTAGCAACGGTGGCGCAAAACATGGGAGGAACGCTTTCTACAGCGACAACAGACCGTTGCGAGAAAGTCGATTTAGTGTGCTGGAACAAGAAGTGGTTGGTTGTATTCAGCATGTCAATAGGTGGCCTGTGGGAAAAGTTTCCTGAATGGAGAGAAGGAGCTCTTGCGGCACACTGAGCGGTTAGAATTGGGGAAGGTGCCGAGGTCTCTTCAGAATGGCTATCAAGTCATTTTTTTCCCCGATGGATATGAGCTGAGCCTGAAAAGAATGGTCAATGATAAATGTCACCCCAATACAACAGTAGCCTACGGACGGAATCCACTCGGAGGCACACATCATTGCTGGCCCATTGCGAGTCGATGAATTGAAACCTGATTCCAACCGTTCTCGACTCTTACATGCACGCCATGTCGACGTTGAACCCAGGCGGAAAAACTCGTCATATTGGGGTATGCCTCCCACGTAGCAGCACTCTGAATCCTGTTCTCCTCGTTGTCGACCCGCAGGAGATAAACGCGCTCGATGTCGCTTATCCTGCCAGTGACATTGAATTAAACATACTGAATAATAACGAAAAGAGTTTGACGTGGTCTCACAATGCACGAGTATGCCCATTCATTTTGAGAAGGATCCAAGCTAGGAAACTGGGGACTGACGGTAATGTACGTCCAACTGCAGACTTGTGAGCTTCTTGTAATTGCGTGGTGGTGCAAATGTCGCCGACTACCACAAGTATGCGGCTGAAGTATTGTTCCGGCACCTTGTGAACTCAAACCTTAATTTTGATAAGGATGATGTTGTGTAGATTTAGTGACCTTGAAAACCGCCGAAGCGACGTAACCAATATCATCTACAGCCTTCAAACCTGGAGTTAAACCTTTTTCGTTTTAAAGACTCTTTTACTCACGACCAGCTGTATGGTAGTGTCGTGCTTGAGGCCAGACTTAAGGACACCAGCAGTTATCGAGCCAATGGTTCCTTCAAAATTTTCCATAAAGAACCCTGGACGTAATATTCTGACAAATGAACAAAGCATCAATGGATTGAGGGGCAAAGAAAGGATGTACTAGAACCCACGTCCAGTTCAAGCCTTTGGAACCAAGATTGCGGATATGTCGCTCGATTCTGACCTTGGCAAGTCGGTCCAAAGTGAGTTGGTCATCAAAACTTTCTCCAGCGCGCTCAACGGAGGAATAAACAAAGCAGGAGACCCCATATTCCAAAGCCAGGTCGGTAAGGTTCTTGAAAAAAATATCTTAAGCATTCATAAGAATGTACTATACAAGTCACGGACCTTTCCTTGCTGCTCTTCTCCGTCTGCATTTGCACCGAGGCCAGGAAATGCCAGGACCATGAATACACCCCAAATGTTGCCTCTTCCTTTTGCCTCATTAAAAATGATTCGTATTGATTCTGGTTTGTCTAGATCTCCTTCTACAATCTCCACATCTTTATACAAAGTGAGTTCTTTTGCCGCGGCAGACCTTGCATTTCGAGTTAAGGCTAGGATGTGGAACTGATCCCGACTTGTCGTGTCAGTATGAAGTGCAGCTATCAGTGCTTTCCCCTGTCTTCCAGTAGCACCTGTAACTAGCAGAACCTTCTTGTTCATAAGTCAAGGGAAGCAAGATGTTTGTCAGAGAGGATAAGCGCAT
>JABAJW010017946.1:0-42084 GCA_018855395.1 Arthromyces matolae
TTGCTTGCTCACTCGGACTTGGAAATTGGTGGGATGCATCCAAAGTTGGACTGAATGACGATTGACTGGGTTTCATGCCCAGCCGCAACCGACCACTAAATGTGATGCCAGCCTGATGCCAGCCATCTCAGGACGGAAAAAGATGACACTTACAGTCCCAAATGCTATAACAACAAGCCCACATGCACAAACGAATAGAAGTACACGTAAATTTCGGTCATACAAGGCATAGGTGCGCATAATGAGAAGGACTGTTGAGATTTGAAAAGACGTCAGCCTCAAAATCTATGTTGGACGTCACAAAGACTGCTTACTACCGACGACGATTTGAACGACAACTGCCAGATACTGATGGTACGAAGCGAATGAAGCGCAACTAGAGGGCGTGGGTGATTATCAGGCTAGCGCCGACCCTTATCTCATGCTCATATTTTAACGCACATCTGAGGGGTCGAAATCAGTGTGATGCAGCCCAAAATCGAATACCCCACTTACATGTTGTCTGTTTGGAATTACTGAGGGCAAATAGGATCGAACCAGGACCGGAATATGCCCGAAAAGTGTCAAATAGCGATTCAGATAGAAAAAACTGGAGGCCCAGGAAAGAGATTGAGTGGACCAGAAACGGTCAATTTCGACTGGTAAAGTGAGAGCATAGTCGTAATAAAGAATCGCTGCAAGATTTTCGATGAGAATGAGCGTTGCAGTCGTTACAGGCCTAGTAGGCAGGACGACCACTTCTCACTGAAAGCAACCAAGTCGAGGTAATTATTGCTGTTTCTAGATGCGGAAGGAGATAATCGAATAAACTTCTGCAGGCAGAGCAAGTGGAAAGGCGTACAGCTGCGATTGGATGGAAGAAATCGTGACATTCTCTCCCATTGAGAGAAGTAGATGGACAAAGTTCGTGCAACTCTGGACTCCGAAGAGAATCGGCCCCCGAAGGCTCATCAGATGGCCGGCTGTAGGCGTCAGGGCGGGCGGCCAACACGCTCATGAATCTGATCAGATCCAAAGCATGCATAAGGATTCAGTGAAAACATGAGCGGACCTTGAGCGGAACTTGTTACAAGGAGACATTGGGGCGATTGGTATAACTCTTGTAGAGTCAAAGGCTCTCGAAGCACAGTTACTTGCGAGTCACTAAAGAGCATGGTCTCAAGAGTGACCTACTCGCACGGCAGGTGGAAAACTTGGGAACTTTTTTTGATTGTACTACAGATCCGCGGCCAATGGACATCAGAAAGATCATCGTTATACAAAGACGTATGTAATAAGTTGAGTATACTTAAGCCATACATCACCAGCACAGCAGACGTGAAATTTTAAACGAATCTCACACAGTACACAAGTTAAGCAGTAAGTTCTGCGCGAACGAGAATTTTAACGTAGCCACCATCCTGCTTCCACGACTGAAGTACCGAGGAGACAGAAAAGTCGACAAATGGAATGTCAGGGTCCGCTCAGAAACGTCGATTGTCAACGTCGATGTTGATGTATATCGCAGGCCACTGAGTGGTACAAAAAGGCAGCACAGGCTAGCAGTGGTTGATGCTGGTCAACCAGATGATTCATTTATACGCTGAAATAATTCCCTGGATTATTTTGAAAGTGCATTGGGCTTTTGGGGGCTTGAAAAGATATCAGTTGTCAAATTTAAGCGTGCTGGACTGACGCTGGATTTACCGTGTTCTTCGATCGCAGCACCTTGGCAGATCGAATTGTATAATCAAGGGGATTCTCGTGACGTATGTCTTCGTCTGCTCGGGACAACCAGAGTAGGGCGTCAGTCATGAACGTGAAAGATGGCCCAAGCGCCGGTCTTCGCGTTTCATGTGTACTCGTTGAATTGGGAATCAGAACCGTATTGTTAATTATCTGTGTTGACGATCTAGTGACGCAAAACTGTTGTCTAAATGTTGCTCACCAGCATCGGACATGAATGTGTTTGAGAAAAAGACCGGAGATGATACCCAAATTCCGTCATCACGGAATGACCATGCGCAGATACAGAGCTTAAGAGAGGACCAAGCAGTGGGGTTATGGCGTCGATGACAATGCAGGAGACGGTGGTAGTATCTCCTGTAGTGGCGAACTAAGCAAGGGGGTTATCAGCGATCGGTCTGATGGTGATTTTTATCCACCTACACTGTTCCGGACTTCATCCAAAATGCTGTACGCAGCTTCGATGTCAAATGCCAGAGATACCTGGAGTCTGTCTAGTGCTGTGGATGGCGACTATATCATAAGAAGTTAGAACAAATTGGACCAACGGATGATGTGAACAAGCCTCAGAGCTGAAGTTTTTCAAAAGATGAGCTGCATGTTCTGCTGAAAAGTCACCGGTCGTATCAATCCAGACAACGCGTGCTTGAGAGGACTCTGCCAAGTGCCGTAGGATGATATTCAAAGCGAGAGTCTATCTTGACTTCCTTATATAGGATTGCCAGAAAGGTAGAAATATGGCTTGCGTACCGTCTTTCCAGATTGTCTGTCACCCGAGATCTCGATAACACGGCGACCCCCGAAGCCTCCTAGGAGATCATCGAGACCTTTAACACCACTGAATAGAGTCGCTGCCTTTTCTTCAGCTTGGATGCATTGTGTAAGTAACTCATCGCCGGAGGTACCGCTTGCTGCAGCCAGTTGTGCCGTGAGTGCCACAGCGTTCTCGAGATCCGCTAAAGAGATGCCGGTCTCGACAGGCAGTTGACGGTACAATTCAAAAATTGGCTTAAATAAGAGATCCGCATCTGTACGAATGCCTGACACTTCGAGTGAAGACACAAGCTCCGGGGATAGGGAGGGTATGAGGGTGGAGAGGCGCATGACCGTTGATTTGATGTTTGACTTCAGCCACAGGAATCAACAAACCGGAAACACTCGTGTTATGTAATCTAATTCTTGTTCACTCACAACACTCATGGTGAGCTCAAATGTTTTTTGGTCAACATCTTGTTTCTTGATTTTGCGATAGGGAGGAGGCGCTAGATATCCGTACCCAAAATTTGTTTGGTCCCCAGCAGGTCTGTCTATCCATTCAATGTATGGGTGGGTAATTAATCTTACCATTAAATCTTTAGGTGGTTGGTGGACTCGGCCATCGAATTGGCGGTCAAACACTGCAATTGCGTTTGGAGGCATTCTAGCAGTTACATATGGAGTTTGGACGGTCAGCGCAGATAAAGAGGTCCGTAACTCTGCCTAGGATTTTCTGCCTCTCTCTGACCTTAAGTTACAGTATCGAACCCAACAACCTACTCGTGCAATACCTTCTATGCGGGTACGGTCTTTGTCAGTATGTTTTCTTCAACTTACCGACTAAATCATTATCTAGTGGGCGAAACAGTATCAAGAATCGGAGCTAAAGTAAAGGACCCACCACGATAACTCTGACTTTAACTTCGTACTTGCTCGAATAAACACTTGCTCCCACGTTCTGGGCCACGCGCATTGCGTCGCCACCAGCCCAGCAACATGAAGCATTTTATCTCGCCTGCCGAGACCCAACAGAAAAGGTGCAAACATTAAAATATGGATTGAAATATGCTACATGGACGTCATTGACGGATTCCTTCTTAAACAACACAAATGTAAGGTCCTTTTTATGTTGGTCATTCTTCGTAGATTCGTACTCCTCCTCCTCCCCATTTCATCATGATTGCTGTTCCATCGCTTGTAGGTTGAGTGAATGCCACCTGGCCTTTTTTAGGATCAAGTGGACAGCCATGTATGAAGGTTTCCGCTGCAGCCGATAGAAGATGATACGCAATCCCTTGGCGACGTTGTGCAGAGGGAACGAACAATCTCGAGACCCCCATAGGTGTTGACAAAGCCTTCGGATGACAAAAAAGCCCAGTGCTGGAGTCCACTGCTACGAGAGGCACAGCCCCGTCTTTAAACGGTGTGTCTCTTTGTTCGCATTCTGCTGGGGTTGCGATAGCCATGGCGGTTTCTATTCGTTGAGCGATCACGCAGCCTACGATCTTTTCACGAGCTGGTGAGGTCGGAGATGGAACGAGGAATAAATATGCCTTCGAGTCCCGCAGAATCCCTTGAGTGAGAGCTGGAGATGACAGTGACAGGTTGATCGTCTCCAGCAGCGACGTCAACTGAGGGAAGGACGTTAGCCGAATTATCATTGTGCAGCAAAGAGGCGCACTTTTTGTCCAATTTTCCCATTGGCATCAGCTTGAAAATAGACGATGCGACCTCTCCGGCCATCCTTTAGGCGAATGGCTCTTGCAAACTCGATGACACCCGTCTTAATTACCTCTCTTTCCTCTTCCCTTCCCCATTCCATTCCTTTCTCGATTCGTGAGCAATGGGTCCGATGCAAGATTTCATCATCTGGAGCTCCCTTCGTGTAAGATAGGCCACATCTAGAGCACGCTCGCAGTACAGTTTGGTCGATGCAAAAGTGTAGCTGGATTTGCTTCCTCTGCTTTGACCGGTTCTTCTCTGAAGTGACATTTTCTTTGACTATCTTTGTCTTCTTCAAGGGAGGCTGATCAGTTCTGGTAAAAAAGTTAGACTGCTCTTGAAATGGGCGTTTTCGTTTTGGTGAGGGTGCCAAATCATCTGATCCAGGAGACGATGGGAGTTGTAGAGAGTGAGGACGAGATAGAAAGGATTTTTTGGAGCCATAGGTTCGCTTCACCTTGCAAGTGGACATGGTTGGTGGCAGGTTGGTGGTGGTGGTGACAAATTCCAAAAAATAAATGCTTTTGTTGGTCACAATGCGCGTTGTTGGTTCTTGTTGACTCATCGCGTATTATCACGTGCGTCGCGTTCAATTCCGAATCCGGAACAAGTTACCACGGCTTGGCTCATCCGTAGTCTCAAACCAAAACCCTCTCCACGTTTTGGGAGGGTGCTTAATGGCTCATCGCTCATCGCTATATATGTTCATTATGGAAATATTGTTATAACAATACATGTTTACATCGATAATCAGAAGAAAAACTTCACAGATCGTCAAACCTACAAAAAATTTGTCACGAGATGTTGGTCCTGATCTCTAAACGGTAGTAAACGGCACTCACCGGTCAGGCATAATTACGGGCGCCAACAGACTCCAAATATACAAGAACATGCATACCCAACTTGATACAACCCGCATCCACATGGCCACTTCTGAACGTCCGATGTAAACATCGGAACCTGAGTCAGCAGTTTGTTCAATGGGATGTTTGGAAACAACATTCCTGACGAAGCGTTAAATACCATCCAAAGCCAAAGCAGGAACAGGGGAAATAGCCCTACCAGTCTGTCAGAAGCATAGCAATGTACATTGCCGCGATAGCGAAAATGATGTGGAACCAAGAATACTAGAGCATAAGGTTAAACTTAGACTGCACAGGGAAGAAAGGAACACTGACGTTGTAACGTGTACCAGAACGTTCGTCATCTCGGCTCTCCCCTACGACATCCTCCTCCTCCTCTTCGTCTTCCTCTTGTAGAGCTGAGGCTGGGATAGCACTGTCTCTGAAGTGTCAGATTACGTCGGGGGCGCAATTGATCAAAACCTCACCCAGCGTTCACTGCTGCCAACAAAGCCTGATAGCGAGGGGATTCTGTTCGTCCCGGCTGTGTTGTGACGTAACCAAGCTCTGAATGCCCGGTGTCGTCTCCAGCCAATTCTACACCTCTACTTCTCTTCCCTTTGCCAACCAAGGCACGGCTCTGAGTTGCGGCGCGCGTAGTGGAGAATGCAATGGCCAAAAATGTGAAGATACCACCAAAAATGACAACAGCTTTACGCGTAGTCTTGCCATCGCGCAGTGGATTGCATTTCAGGGTTTCATGAGTGTGGTTGCTGACAGCGGATACGATGAGATATGTGCAGTATGCCCCAACGATTCCGGCCTGAGCAAGACCTGACCGTGGATTATGTTCTTGGATTGTTGGGTGCACGCACATGATTGTCACGAGAAGGGATAGTGCAAGATTGAAGGAGATGAAGAACTGATTAAGTGTGCAGCCAGGACCTGCGAAGTAGGCATAAAGGACGCCAGTGAGGGTGAAAGTAAAGATGTACATTCCAGCGGTAGAGAGGAGAAGAACCCATTGCCAGAAATTAGACGATGAATTTTCCCAGTTCTCAAGGCACATTTCAGACCAGGAATGGGCGAAGTCGACAAGAAGAACGAGGCCCAACAGTATAAAGATGGTTGCGCCTATTAAAGCGACATAGTTGCCCCAAAACATAAAGAACCCATTAGGTATGAAAAAGGACACCACAATCAAAATCAGCCACAACAGAACTTTAGGTCCCCACCAACTATGCAAAGGTGTCAGTCCAAACGGTGCCCCAAGGGACAAAACGAAGCATACCCATTCTGGATGGAGGCACGTTTGTCTCGAGTGTCCCGCACGCCAATCAGTGATAGGCTGAGCAGAATATGGAGGAGCGCAAGCGCAAAGCAGATGCGGTGGACCTGTGTGAACGACTCGTAAAGGAGGTTAAGATTGAGTGAGGCGAAGACGTACGGCAAGAACACCGTAACACTTCTCTTCGGCGCAATCCATCTTAATATACCCAACGCTCCACTTTTCAATCAATTTAATGGCCAAGTCGGTTTTCATAATCCATGCTAAAATTGAATTGAGAGAGAAAATGATCTGGGCAATCAAAAGGGCGTCAGCAACATGAAGAATGAGGCCATGTGAGCGGAAACGCACTGCAAAGCCTACACGCGTAGCGATGGAGGAGTTGCAATTGCATGACTTGAAGAACATAGAAGCTGCTGCGGTATCAGCACACAATAGCGAGTTGTGCAAGTAATAAGCTACGTGCCCGCCGTTGAGGTGCAAAAGAAGGCAAGGCCGGCCAGACAAGAGGTCCCTATCGTTGTGAGTCCACCAGCCAGCGGCAGAGATAATAGCATGCCCATATTTGCGAGCTCCTCTTGGTGTGGCGAAGGTGATGGTCAAGGATCAAGAGCTGTTCCCCACGTGATGACGACTTCAACAATGACATTGACATGGTCTTCGAGTTCGTTGTTGGTGCCAGCGAGCTCTCCAGGGATATTTCTAAAGCACTCTTCATCTTTTATCCATCGTACCCTTGGCAGGCTCAAAATAAAACCTTCTTGGCTGATACTTGGAGCCACTGGCCATAAAGCCCCTCTTTGTCCCACCCGCCACGATGTTAGTGTCGATCATGATCCAGTCTTGCCGCTACTTATTCGCTTCGAAATCATATACATACTCAGCAAGAAGAGGGAAGGAACCAAAGCTGTAATTTCGGGTTGTCTTCGCTACCCGTCTTGATGACCAGTCCACTAGCTGCACCTGCTAATTCGGTCGAACTCGCGCTAAGTATAGACCTAAAGACAGACCATGATTCAAATTTCGCGACCTGACGAACAGTCTCACAAATCTCATGAATTTTTTTTATCCCACTTCGGGCCTATAAAGGAAGCCTCTGTTGACTCGCCACTTGCAAGATTGAACATTTGACCTGCCGGTTCCCTTTTCAGAGCTATCTATCAGGCTGCCGAAGACTCTGAATCTTCGACTGCATGCTTCAGACCTCAGAATAACTTTCCCCGTGCCCTCTTGTATACCACTTTTGACCTCTTCACAGCGACATTTCGTTCCGCCGTAACCTCCTAGGCGTCACAGGACCTTTGCTTTCACCCTATAAGCCTGTCAGAACACAATTTAGAGCGTGGAAACACGTCAACTATCTCAAGATGCTTTATCACCTCTCCATTCTTTTTGCCCCCCTATTTATCCATTCGGTGTTTGGTGTCGACGTTGCCATCTCTCTCGCGGCACCTCCAGCAGCTGTTCAAGTTTCGCCTTCTCTTTTCTCTTTCTCCATAGAGCAAGATCGGTGGACTGATTGGGCTGGAAGCACCTCACGCAACCAATTCTTCTACAATACCCTTGACAATCTCAGACAACTTACTGGTGCTCCTCCGCGGGTCCGAATCGGCGCAGATAGCGAAGATCACACGAAGTTTAACGCAGCTATCAAGGTCGGTATCACTCCCTACTCACTTAACTCCTGGGCATTAAAACCATCATCCAGACCACGCAACTGGTTTTCCCTGCCTCTACGAAAACCGTTCCATACCCAGAAGCCACTAACATCACCGTTGGAGATGCCTTTTATCAGGCCACTCAGTTCCTCCCAGAGAGTGCGTTGAATCCATATGCTTTCTGAGCTTACTCAACCAGCCTTTCTCAGATACTCATGTTACTTGGGGTCTCAACTTCGGCCAGTTCAATCTGACGACTGTTTTCCTTCAGGCAAAATCCATCATGAAAGCTTTCAACTCGGCTGCCATACGCAATGCTGGAATTGTTCTCGAGGCAATCGAAATTGGTAATGAAGCTGACTTGTATAACCACAATGGTGCCAGGGCCTCAAATTATAATATTGCGCAATACGTCAAGGAGTGAGAAAACTTTCCGGAACTTGTTGTTTCTACTTGGATTTGACCTGCGTCCATTCTTCGTCTTTTCAGATGGACCACTTTTGCTGCGAATGTTTCGGCAGTGACAGGAGGGACCAAATTCTGGGGATGTGCATTTGCAGAGTCATCCCATAGTACGACAGGATTTTCCCCTCAGTCCGCCTTTAGTCAAGGTCTCCTCAATTCGATTCCAGGATCTCGGATTTCTGCGTAAGTTGTCGATCTGTGTCAAAACGTTCGACAACTGAAGCTCATTGTCAATTAAAGGATATCGCAACACCATTACAGTGGCTCCTTCTGCTCTGGAAATGGAGGGTTGTTGCAAGATCTGATGACGAAATCTACCATCCGAAGCAATATCTCTGTATTCAAGCCTGATATTGACGCAACACGTGCCAAGGGACTCGATTACGTTTTCGGAGAAACGAACAGTTATTCTTGCCATGTGGGTTGAACTAGCTCATTCTCAGGCTTCCCATCCCGACGACTTGATAAACTTATCAGGGTGCTCCCGGAGTTAGCAACACTGCGGGAGCGTCTCTATGGACGTTGGACTATGTGTTGTATGCGTGCGTGTCAATCAGATTGTTTGCTTCATTGCCTGCCTAATATCGTGCCATCCAGAACCCAGGCTGGTATCTCGACTGTTCACTTCCATCAAGGCATAGGTTACAAATATAACCACGTCAGCTATCTCTACTTCCCTTTCGGAACTTCTCTGAATGAACTTCACTATTCAGATCCAACCTGCGACTCTGACCCGCTCGATCCTGGATGGCTCGAACCTTGGGCAACCGCTCCCTCCTCACGTACAACCAGCCTATTACGGGGCAATTGTGGCTGCCGAGGCTATCGGTTCCAGCGGGGACTCGCGCGTAATCGAGCTTTCCATTGACAACTCTCGGGTGGCTGGATACGCATTTTACGAAGGGTCGAAATTGGTTCGCGCTGTGTTTATCAACTCCAACGCTTATCTCTCCAGTACAAGTGGTAGCCGATCAAGCGTCCACCTCGATCTCAGGTTCACAGGAAGCGACGCAGCACCATCGCTCATTGCTGTGAAGCGCCTTGCGATTGGGTGAGTGTTATTTTTCTTTTTTTTCTTTCTGTTGATCGTATGATACGAAACCCCACTTAAATTGTGTTGTTAGGCGCGCCGATGATACTTCGGGGTTAACATGGGGCGGACAATCATATGAAACATCAGATGGCCGTGTTAGTGGGTCTGTGAAGGTCCAGAGAGCGAAGGTCGCGTCTGGAGTGGATATCGCCGCAACCGAAGCTGTTTTGGTCAGTTTCAGTTGATATGTACGGTGCAGATTTCGTGTGAAAATGGACACATCATACTTACACCCTGACTTGGAATTTATTATTCAGCTACTTATCTCATATCCCAATGAAGGACTTTTTGAGTATCTACCCCGAGGGCCAGGAACACTTCAGCAACGATCTGTCCACCTAACGAACCTGGCAATCAGAAGGTCAAGCCCCTTTCAGCTCAGCTTCCCAGAGTTCTTTCCATCAAGCTACGTACTTCCTGACTCTTTTTGCAACCATCACTGGATCGACTTCCATTTTAATGGGCTAAATGTATATGCTTTCTTTCCTGCAACAAGGCCAACTGCTTTGTGCCCCATGAGCCTCCTTGCTGACTCGTTCACATTTCTTGTTCCCGGCACCAACCTTCAATCTACTGCCAAGCGGTACACCAGCACGTTTGGTACCTCTCTGGATGGACTTACGTTGCTATTTGCCCACTGCATAGGATCTCGTTAGTTCACTTGAATTCGCATGCGCTCGTCTACGACAATCTACAAACTTCTTTTAGACAAGGAACAATGGGAACCAACAATTGAACACATCTTTCGTCTTCAGCGATGGATGGGGACAAAAGAGCACATACGAGAAGCATGGTCATTCGATTGGCAAAGTCATGGCGATGCTGCTTTGTTGAATGCCACAGTGCTCAAGTCTCGCAATGATTCCGTATGTCAGTCAGATTTTTTGTCTTCCGTCCATCAGGAACGTCTCTCAAACCGACTTTATAGCGGTAGTGGAATGGGCATTGGCTCTAGAGGCATTTATAAGGTTGCGTTTAAAAGAGCATCGAATCGTTGCAATAGGCCATTCAGCAGGAACGGGCGCCATGTATGTGCCAGTTGTTCGGTCACTTTTCTTAAGTAGTCTCAACTTTAACTTCTAGTATGATGTCAATGAGAAATTTCTCTCCTCAAAATCCTCCATACATCGCTGTCTTTCTGGTGGAGCCGGCTATTCTCTCGCGAGAATTATTTAATGCCCATGCGAGAGAACGCGAAGAATCTGCGAATTTAACCATGAAGATGACGTTAGCCCGGCGGGATTCTTGGTCCAGCAAAGGAGCCGCAGCGGCTTACTTGAAAAGAAGGCTTCCCTGGAAACTGTGGGACCCAAAGGTCTTTGATACATACGTTGTGAGTTTATCAATACCATCTGTGACGATTCTGAAGATCGATTTCTGTGCAGAACCACGGACTCCATAGCATCGTAACCCATGATGGCGAAACCGTCGGTTTGAAGGCCAGCAAAGAGCAAGAAGCCATGGCTTACCCTCAATTTTCGCCATACATTGATTCGGTTGAACTCTTCCGCGAACGTTGTATGGTCATTCCCTTTCATCTCATATTTGGGGAGAAGATTGACTTCATGTGAGCGTGCTCCTGACTTATACCCCTTTAAGCAATGATAAACTCGGGGATTCAAGGCCCCGTTACATCCAGGATGCATTAATTGACCCACCACGAGGGTTATTACCAGCGTCAGCAACGTGGGTATCCAATGCAGGCCACTTGGTTAGCTTTCTTATTCATAAACCTGCATTTCCTGAAGCTATTATTTTTAGATCGTCCAAGAGAATCCCACAGGGCTTGCTTTGGCCATCTGCGATAAACTGAATGGTGACATCTTTCAGCTGAAGTCCCGGATGTAATCAGGTCAAGAAAGCGTAAGTAGCTGCTAGAATACAATATATATCCGATGAAATGTAGGAATTTGGTTCTGGCCTGCTACTGACCCCGAGAGATGGTTGCCACCTCGAAAATTGCTCGAAAACGCATATGTCGTTCTAATGCCATTTCTGACTACTTATCTAGATGGCCGCCTAGAAAAGCCTGTCCTCTTGTTTCTCAATTGTTTTCCCGATTGCTATGACTTATTAGAAATAAAGCGATATAGAGATCCGGGTGAGATCTCGCGCACTGATGCTGAATCTCTTTCGAACTTATCCAGGTTGGTCATAGTAATCAAGCTCCTTTGACTCGGAGCGAGTGGACGCATGGCATCCTCGGGCCTTGGGATGTCCTGCAAGACCCTAATATTTTAGCTCAACAATAAAACCAGACAACTCAATCGCTTAACACCTTCGATATTGAACGTGAACTTGTTAAGCGTTTGAACCATCACTAATTATGAACATCCTCCCATCTTTCGAGTGCAACGGCAAGAGGAACAACGACTTCGGCCGTCTTCTTCCCCATTGTCCGAACAGTGATTCAAATTGCCTGCCATTGCCCGTCTTTAGAGTACAATTTGCAAGTTTACGCCTTCCTTCATCCTGATGAAGTCTTTCAGTGCTGCAACTTACCTTCCTATCTTGATTCTAGGCTAATTCAAATATCCAAAGTACAACAGAGCGTGACAGTTCATGTCGCCTCGTCCGAGTTGTACCAGTGCATTTTCTAGAAACCGTGAAAAAAATCAATCCTCTTTATAATATACATAGTAGCGTAGTATCATCAGATCTTTTGGACACCATGGCCACGACACATTGTCATGATATTACATTATATCAAAGTGAACCCGTTGTCCCAATGCTGTTGTGCCTTACCCATTGCAGCATCGAAGCGGATTCTGAGACTGGACCAGAGGTCTCGTACCATCGTCTCTGCTCCTTCGGGAAAGAATAAGACTTCATAATCTTTGATCAATTCTTCGTCGAGCGTTATGTGATGACGTCGTGAGAGTGAGGGCCACATGCTATCGCCCTTCACTTGAAGATCATGCGGAAGCTACTTTGCATCAGTTTGTGAGTTTTCTTCTGGGTAAGAAAATATACTTCTTTGTAAGTCTGCTGTGTATCCCGCATTGCATCGTGTAGGGGAACCAAAGAGTCTAGAACATCATGTGTGAATCGACGAACCTGAGGATGACGTGACGGGTAGCTTACCGTAATCGTATATGATAAAGCAGGGTTCGATATCTCCCCTCGAGACACCTATTATTGAGGGAATGTTGACAATGGACCACCTTTAGGGCACATAGACGTTCAGAATTGGGGGAAACAGGTGGTGATGTAAGGATCTTACAAACAACGGTAGTAACTCATAAGAAATTTTTCGAAGAACTGTGGAAAGATTTAAAGATCTCGAATCGCGCTTAAGCCAGAAAAGGTGCAGACATACATTTCTGTTCCGCGCTTTTCCCTTGCTCTTCTTACCAAAATTCTGTCTGATTACATGCCGACCTTGATAGGGCACCGACAGGTAATAGGAATCCGAATATGGATCATACTGCAGTTCATGTGCACCATGCGTAAAGAATGTTTCTGCTTCGTAGGGCTCGATCTTGGCAATATATTCAGCGCTCAGATTGGCCTTTTTTGGAGAAATTTTGAACTGACAACATGCAACATGCCAGGATGCAATGTGGGACGTCCATTTTCGTGAATCATGGGGTAATCTTTTGGAAGGCTAAGTTGAGTAGCGGAAAGCGTCACAAGGTGTCTCATAATGCACAAGACGCACTCGACATGTGAATGGATGAAGTATGGGTCGCCTAAAGTGAGGTTTCGCTAGTGACTGAGGAGTCGGCGCTTCAGGGTGAGCCAGAAATCATTGGTCATATGAAATAGGACCTTACTTACTGGTCTTGTACACGGTCGTGAAAGAAAGAGCCTAGTCAGATTATAGGAGCTCGTTCGCAACGGATAATAAGAGAGTGAAGAACAAGAAGTTTGATGGTTCGAACAAGTTCCTTGTTCTTCTCAAGATGAAGATGAATACTGGGTAAGAAATAAGAGCATTCTATTTCCACAAACGTGGAAGCTGCAAGCCCTTTGGTGTCAGTGTGCTCGCTGTTTTGGAAATGAAGCCATAAAGATCACGCGCCCAAAATTAAGGCTGTGCTTTGTGCCTTGATGCACTCTTGCTTGTTACTTCAACCTTCAGTAAAGATACTTGATCTCGAAGCACTGCCGGAAAAAATATCAGGGGCTTTGAACGAACTCAGACTCAGAGCAGAGTGGTGATTTTACCCAAATTTGATTGAAAATCAAAGTCTTCATTGAAAATAAGGGTCCTTGGTCCAAAGTATAGAAAGTACAGTAAAGATAAAATTGCGTATAGTACAATCAAACGGTATACTTGCCGGCATGCGTATGAGTATATTGTGTGCGTGTGTGGATGGGTAGTAGTAGCGTATACAGGGTCTATAAGTCGTCCAGTGAGAATGCTGATGAGACGGATGATGAACTGTGAACATAGAGATTGCACTTAAACTAGATATACGTTGAAGAGGAAGATGTAGTGAAGCATCTGATGCGTGTCATGTGGAGGATGAAAAGTTGCGGATGTCTTATGGATCCTTATTTCTTGATCATTCGTTCCATCCGTTCCAGGATGTCGTCAACACCGCGAATAAGCAGCGCGACGCGTCGGGGAAAGATGAGCGGTGTTCTTTGTGCGTCAGAGTGGTTTTGTTGCATTAGCGCGCGTTCAAGCGCCATTGGGAGGCTGAGTGTGATGCGGGTGAGTTGAATGGTAAGCCGTGAGCGTCCCATGATGTCAAAGTAGGAGAGTTGTCGAAAAGCATGCTGAACTTCGAGAAGCCGTGCTAGTTCAGTGTGGAGGGCGTAGATGCAGGTGCGGCATGCTGCTTTAGAATGAACGAATGTGTAAGGGAAATGTCAATAGATTACTTACTGAGGGCACGTTCTCGGATGGATTCAAGTGTAGAAAGCACGGAATCGATTCCATCGTCACCTAATTTAATTGAAGGGCTGACGTCGTTGATTGCCTCTGTCAAGAAAAAATTGTTATTTTGACCAAGACATATAAGAATCACCCTTACTGAGCAGACTTCGGATTACTTCTAAATCACCATCAAGAAAGTCGTTGAAAACGCCCACAATGACACCTTTGAAGGTATTGTCGGCATGATCTGGTGGGTGCGCCGCGAAAACATCAAAATCTGAGGATGGAGACCGACTGTCGTACAGCCTCCGAGACGCTGGTTTGCTCAAAACGTCATAAGCCACTGCGACTTTTTGAAACGCATATGTAGCGTCCGGATTGTCTGGGAACTTGCTGCAGTGAATAAGCATGAGACAAACCACGATAAGAGGTTAGACGAAGGAGTTGGACAAACTCAGGGTGGCATGCACGACTGCGAGAAAGGTATGCTCGCCGTAGTGTCATTCGGTCAAGATTTGGGGTATTTTCAATGCCAAGTATGTCGTATAGATCGTTGGTTTCGAGTAATTGCTGCACAATTTTGGCTTTTTCTGGGTCCGAGTCTGAGTCAGAATTTTTGAACTGTTTCGAGGGCCGAAGGGGGACAGTAGAAGGACCTGAAGGGTCTGCAACCCATGTCAGATACTTCCGCTCATAAGATTCTATGTCTGCGTCCTCCTCCTCGTCTATGGGAAGATGAAAGTAAGTGCTGGCTATCACGGAGAGTGAGAAAGTGTGGATTTGAGGTCGTGAAACCAGCGTACCAGTGGAAAGAGCGTAGGAGAACATCTTCAGAGACGACGATGAAGGTGGTTGAGTAGTTTATTAGCCAAGTCTGGACTTCATTATGTTCAAAGATAACAAGTTGGTACATGTGATAACAGCGGTGTCCCATATCTGGTCTGACACGTGCGCTCTATCACGCACATTCTACATCTGGTTATGGATTTTACGCCACCTCTGTGCCCAGCGCCGCACTGAATTTGCGTATCGCACGCTTCAACTCCCCACGTTCACCCATCACCGTAAATCGTATCGTCTCCTGCGCCAAATCCTCTTGGGCAGCCAACACTATCAAGTCATACCGACCAAACGCCCAGTTTAGTATATGTATCCCTTCGTCCTTCAATTTTATGAAGCCCTTTACGCGCCATATTGTTTCCTTCGTCAAAAATTGCAACGCATGGACAAAATCAACTCTCGAAATCTCTTGATCTGATATTGCAGCTGCCTCCTGTGATGTTGCCTCTACACAATGGTGACACTGCTCTTGGTGATGATGTCTTGGGTGGCCTTCTGGTGAGCCTCGATATAGCGTGAGAGTCTCGACTTCATCGTGATGCCCCAAGTTACGGTCGGGATCTGGCTTGTCAAGAAAAAGGCCCGTCTCTAATCCAAAAATCAGATTAGGGTCCACTCCATTTCTTCCATTACATCGAATTTGGGGCGTTTGATCATTGAGAGTATTAAGATGATCCAAGACCAGGTCTAGCGCACGTTCGGAAACATGCTCCCATTTATTCTATACACCGATCAATCCGTATGTGAGAAGATAACTGCGACTGTGACTCACGATTAGTATAATGTCTGTGTAGCTGGATTGCATTTTTGCCGTTGGAGATGTATCCTCGTATCCGGTGAAATTCTCCGCATCTATAACGGTGACGATCGCGTCTAGTTTAAAATCGCCTCGCGTCTCGCGCTCTAATTCGCGTATTTGGAAGGCAAGAGTAGCTGGGAATGCTGATCCCCTAACCAAGTGATTGTATTAGGAGACAGAGGTAAGGACTTTGAAGGAGAGACGCACGAGCATTCTATGATTATCCTGTCCGGACGGAAGTTGTCTAAAACAAGTGTAAGAGTCAGAAAAATATCAAAAAGAAAAGAGTCATACCTCTAATTTCTAGAAGGGCTGTTTGCATTTGTCCTACTAGCACACAACACCTGGGCGGCTTTAAGTCTCAAGGCGACACCAGAAGGACCAATCGACGACTCACATACATCCATTTAGAATTTCGCTGACAGCAGTTAGACTTGACTGTTCCGCAAGCTTGCTGTCGACTTGAAGGGTGTTCGAGTTTACTTTAAATGCAGTACTCGGCGAGCACGACTCGGAAGCTTACCTTGAACATCTCCGAATTCGTTCTTCAACAATACGACCTTGTAGTCCTTTGGCAGCTGAGGCAGAAGAGATAGGATAACCGATGTCTTTCCGGCGCCCAAGAATCCTGTAAAGACGGTGATTGGTATTGGCTTGAGGGGAGTTATCGTCATTTTAAAGAAAAGATGAGAGAGAGAGAGAGAGAGAATTGATTTAATTAAATCTTTCGATCAGCTGACGTCATGTGCCTAGTTTATGTCTTCCTGTTCAACCTTGTTTGTTCTCAATATCATGCCCAAAGATCCTCTTCTCCGGCCTCCAGGCCCACCTCTCGTCCTCAACGCCGCTGTCGTCGCCCGTATACATACGTGTCTAGCATATACCGCATTCTTAATAGCTTTGCTTGTCGCGTGTCTCTGCCATTATAAGAAGATCGTCAAGAATAGTGTTGCTGAATATCCGGAGGAGTGGTTCCCATCTGTCTCTGCAACGTGCGTACTAGCCTCATTCTCTCTCATTATTCTGAGCTCTTTGTTTAGTATCGGGGACTGGTACCCTGAACGTAACATCTTCCAGATTCTCATAGCTTTAACTGCAGGTGTGGGATCAGTCATACTGGTATATTTACTCCGTTACTTATATTTACGCGCTTTCTTTTGCAGGACCACGTTTTGGACTCCTTCTGTTCCAATATTACCTACATTACCCCCAAAGACAAGTGCTTTCAACTGTTGTATTTATATCTGGTGTCATTCGGACACTCTCCTGTGGCGGGTGGGTGTATATTACGTCGAGTGACGACCATGATGTCCATGACGTCTTTATGATCACTTATATGGTTTGTAACATACCCTGGATGCTTGGAGGCATCGTATGTACACCTACTGGAACGTCTGTACGTTGGAAACGGTGAGTCGGCTATTTTTTCCAAGTTACTCGTCAAGTCTGCTCATAGGTGGATGTCACAGAATGATTGTATCATCTCTGTGAGTAGAACTTCATGAAAATGAAGCAATTGATTGAGTATCTCGCAGATTTTTTCTTTCGATTATACCTCTGGTGTATTTTTTCATCCAGCACAAGATCCACCGAATACCAGGCGGTGGGTGATTCATCAATCCTTATTTCTAATTATTCATCTAGAACAGCATATACCAACTATAGCTTCTTTGAGTGGGGACTCATTTGCTTTGATATCCTATATGACGCTATCACGGAACAAGAGTACAGAGAATCAGACTTGCAGGTCCGTCTCATCAGTGGAGATCACAAATTACCCGTAATCATAAGCCCTCAGCTTACTTTAGGACCAAGAGTCCTCTCAGCACCATCCGAGCAGTCGGAGGCATCACTAGTTCCTGGCAAAGCTGACCTCGACTCTAGTCCTGTTCAAACCTCAGTCGAAGTCGTGCTTCCGGAAGCTCGGAACAACGGGCTCAGGTTCCTTATGTCTCTATCTGTGGACCTTCGGCCAGCGGCAAGTTTCCTTTCTGAAGTATACCTATGTCCGTTTGTTTTGCATTGCATCCAATTCATTACAATCTGACGCCAACTCCACAGCATATGTGTTCTGGACCATCTTTACTTCTCTCATACCGACCCTCTTCTACTTCTCTGTCTGGAAACTTGGCATTTCAGGACACGAATTAGCACTTGTCTCGACCCTGTCGCCTCTGCTTCTTGGTATCGGACCTTTACTGAAGTGGTCACAGACACGAAACGGACAAACGACGTTGCAGCTGTTGGGGTGTCTGGGAATAGCAGCGTTCATTCCAGATAGCCCGGCGCTGAGACTTCTTGCGGTAGCGCCAGCTACGGCGATAGTGACCCTAGGACGCGCAGCAAGGTGGAGTGCGGATGAAGGGGAAGAGTGGCTAAGTAAGTGTGATGATGTTGTTAAGGTCCTTCTCCTCAAATTTCTGTTCAGTGATTGCTCTGGGACTTCTTTTAGCCTCTCTATCAAAACACTTCAATCATTCCAATAATCCATGTGGGCTATTCTCCTCTCTTCTTCAGGAGACAGTATTTTTATTCCATTCATCCAGTGTGGCCGTTTGTCAATAAGAGCGATACAACCTATAACTGGGTCGGGCTCACATTTGCATTTGCGGCAATTTATGAGTCCCATACACGACCATCTGAATCGTCCAAGGTTCAGCATTCAAAACCGACCATAACGAAGTCAACTATGTCCGGGAGAACTTTACACGCTGCATTGCCCTTGGGAAGCTTACTTTTTACGCTTCACTACCTTGTTTCGGACCCCAGCACTCTCGTTGCTTGGTCGTGGACTGGATATGAGAACAGCGCACCGAGGGGCCCAGTTCCTCACCTGCACGGTGCCCTAACTTTGGTCGTGCAATGCGTTGGCCTTCTTTTACCTATTCTCCTACCGTCAACCGCCGTCGATATCTTGACGCATCCTGTATGGTTTGCATTTGGCACATGGAGCGCATATGTACTTTACACGTATAGGAACTGGACAGGCTATGCGGGAGGACTTAGTTTTGCGATGTTCGTGATGTCCATTATCCCAATAGTGTTCCGGACAGCTATTGAGATAGCCAAAGGTCGGGAGGCGAAGGCGTTTGGAGGCGCGATGGGAGTTTATTGTCTGTTAAATTTAGCAAGCATCTTCACAGTGGCGTATGCGTTTGTGCCTGGGGGCGTGTACCTCAGAGAACGCACGGACTGGTGAGCTTCATTTCCTCTCTGTCTTTGCCGTTTTAAAAATTTGCACATACATATACCTTTGACAGTGTCCTTGTTGCCCAAATGGCTTGCCTTGCTTTTGCATTCCGATGGCCAGGGGTGCAGCTGACACCATCGACTCGGAGATACGAGAAGTTCCGGGATAACGGAATGTTGCCATTTAGCAAAGTGCTGGTCGCTGTGATATCAGTCTTGTCTGTGTTGGTGACGCTGTATCGGTACCCTCGCCCTTCATTTCAATCGTGGAAACCTGGTCCGAGGATTTTCAACGCGGGTATCTGGACAGTGCATTTTGGAATTGACAACAAAGGACGTGATAGCCAAGTGGGTATGACCAATCTTCTTCGGTCGGTTCGGGTGCCTTTGTTTGGATTCTTTAGACTGAAAACTCTCCGATGGCAGTGACATGCAGCTCGATGTAGTTGGGTTATTGGAGACTGATCTGCATGTGAGTGATCTCGTTTAATGTACCGACGCGTTTCTGATTTTGTCTGGTTGAATGTTCAGAGAACGTCGTTTGGACAGCGTGATTTGTAGGATATCTGTGCCACAATATCCGAGCGTAAATACTCATAACATCTAGGACCCGAGTTGCAATTGAGCAGTTAGGATATGTGGGCCTTTTCACTCTATCTGATTTACTTTCATTGACTTTTATTTCAAAGTACGTAGACATTGGGCCAGGACCTAATTCACACACCTGGGGTGCGACATTACTGTCCAAGGTGGTCTAAAGCAACCTTTTCTCATTCCATGCTGAAGGAATTTAATCTAGTTCCCAATCATCAATTCAACACATCACTTACTTCCGTCACCTCACGGCGAGCTGGCTCCCGCAATTGAAGCAGTATTGGACATATATGGAACTGAAGTGACCGTGGTCGTGGCGCACAACGGCCAGGGTATGGAGATGCTGATCACTGAAGGTGTTCATTCATGACTGACACTCCAAGGTAGAGGAAGACCCTCTTGATCGTGAACTTCAAAGCAAAGAGCTCGCGCGCATAATGGCAGCTTCGCATCTACGTCCAGTCATGTTTCTCGGGTATGTTGTAACGAGTCCGCATGCTGATAGACGTACGACTGTCCTTCTTTCCCTTTTTTAACGATTTCTCAAACCCCCATTAAAGCGGCACCGTACAGGATACTTGTAGAGGATGGCCAAGTTCACGACATAGATGACGAAGATCAAGATCGATGGTGTGAATATATATTCTATCGCGGATTATACCGCACCTCCTATGCTCGGGTGTCTCGCGGGAGCATCACCGACACAGAGCTCCAGATAGGGCAATTTACTCTGCCAAAGCATGGCTTTAATGTGACGAATGATGTACGTCCTGCTCGGTATCTGCGAGCCTATAAAGAAACCCTTCCGGAATATCATGTGCGTGTGTCATTTTTTCCATGAATATATAACCCAAGATTTGTGTATAGTGGTTCCCTATGGAGTATTATGGCGACGAAACCGAGGGAGGTGTCAATGGCCACTTCTATCATGTTTTTGGGACGGTATGTTTCTTCGTCGGTAACTGACCAATCCTGCTTACCGCCTTTTTTCAGCCCTTGTACTATGATTTCCCGGAAAACGCTGTACTTTAATTGCTTTGTCATGCTCGTCCATTTGCTTAATCGATATTGTCTTCTGTCTTCGTGGACCCGGATACATCTTCACTATGCTTGTCATGCATATAGGGTTGCGCGTGCAAGAAAGAGAAAGGAACAAGGGGCGAGTGTTGCTAATTTGGAACGTTTCAAGATATATCTGAGTTAAGGTAGTTGAACATTCTCAGGACATTCAAAGGAAAGTAAGGTTCAACTCGTTATGTTCGTTGTTCTGTCCACATTGTAGTCATCCGACCGACTTCCATCTTGAGGAACCTGTCCGTCGCCGTCCTCGTCATCTGTCTCGTCCTCTTCGCTCTCGTCTTCCTCTCCTGCCTCATCGCTGTCAGCACCCTCTCCGTTTGCCATAGGATCGTCCACATCGTCGTCGTCGTCGTCGTCTTCTTCCTTTTCGTCTCCTTCTTCTTCAGTACTTTGACCATCATCGTAAAATTTGTCCAAGTCCTTGAATGTTGCCTTCATTGCTCCATTCTGAGACTGGGAGCCAACAGGCGATGAACCCCTTGTAGGTGTAAGGATAATGGGTGATGGTCCCAGAGTTTGCGCTTGTGGTGCGGAGAAAATCGCGGTAGGTCCAGGAAGAGGCGCAGGCTCGTCCACATCCCGCAATGATGATTCAACCCCATGTTCGAGCCAGTCGGGTAAAAACCCATCGAAACACATTGATTTACCTGTGACAATGCTCAGAGAACCTATCAGAGATCTCAAATCTCCTTTGAAACAACAAATTGAATGTCAGTCAAGGGCAACTGAAATAGGGGGGCTGCTACACCACCTGTATGGTTAAGTCCATCCTCCCCTATTTCTGACTTGCCATCGAAGAGTACAAGTTTCACCTGTTCTCTTCGTAGAACCACCCCAGCGCGTTGCTCGTGTTCAGCATTCATAAGTGATGCTGGAATGACACCAAAAAGCAACGAGGAAACCATTCTTGCCCGATCCCGCACGTCATAGTTGATGTCGTAGCGAGCCAGATTGAATACGTATTGAGTGAGAAGAGCTAGAACTCGATCATTCGGACTGAGGACAAAAAGCTTTGCAGCCAAAATGATGATCTGGGCCTTGGTCAGTGATCCCTGCACAGAAAGTCTTCATATGGAAATTTGTATCAAGAGAGGTAATAATATACCTCATGCGAGAAGGTTTTTGCCGTTTTACGAAGAACATCCGGGGCCCAATCTGCAATGCCCTCGGGCCCGCGACCTTTCTCATCGGACGCGGCATACTGGCCAACTAACCAAATGACGCATGCCCGAGCTTGGGGATGCCGTATGTCGTCGATCCTCCGTGCCAACTGAGCAATGATAGTTACGGGTGAGTGTGAGGTGCTAGGCATGTTGGAGGATGTAGAAAGATGCAATTGGATGAGATTTTTGAGGACGATGACAGCATTGCTTATGATAACATCTGTCGGACTGATTAAGCTACACCTCAACTGCTGATAATCAAAAGAGAGAACTCACCTTGCCCACTCTTTATCATGGATATGAGTGAGGTAAGGCATTGTTGTGTCAACTCTGGGATTATGCGGGCGCACAATCCAATTCCGCGTATGGCGTCTGTCACAATGGAATCATCAGGATCGTCGGTATAGTCCTGCCCACAGCATATCAGATGTTGCAGTGCAGGCAAGTGAAGTATTAACACACGACTAGTTCCCTAAGGACAATACTGTGATTATCTGGCGTCACGATGGAAAGCAGGAGCTTGATCTTCTCTTTTTTTACTTGTTGAAGGTCATCAGTTCGAACGAAAAATCGGGAAAGAAATGGCGCAAAGAGGTGCTGGTTGATGTTGTTGTTAATGTGGTTTTGTCCAAGATGGGGGGGAGGAAATCACTGACAGGTGCTACCCGGGCAATAACGTTGATATACACCAACACAGTACGCTGAACCTCCGCAGAAGTACCAAGCAACCTTAGAAGTGGATTGACAACTTTGTATAGATGCGATGAGGGGCCTGCATAGAAGAAGATGCGCGTGACCGCCAAAACAACCTATCCTCAAAATCAAAATGGATGGTAAGAGACGGGTCCAAAGAACTAACCGCCGGATTCCTACTCTGGAAAAGCGGCTCTATGGACTTTACGAGAAGCTCGACATCCTGGTCAATCTCCTCACCATCCTCTTTCAAAGTTGGCCTTGGAAGCATTGTGCGAGCATATCGAAGAAGTAAATTTGCCAATTCAACTTGACCCCATTCATCTACATCAGGAATGATTTTGCACAGGCGACGATAGTGCTTGTGTAGGAGATCCAACCGGGTTGGACAAACGGCTTCGAAAGCAACAGCCACGCAACCAAGGGAAAGAGGGGAGCGATCATTGAGTAACGTAGTTAGTACTTCGATTAGGGATGGCAGATGTGAGTTGTCGAGCCTAAGTAAGAAGTGAACGTCAAAGCGGATGGGAAGAGACGGTCGTAAGTTCACATACTCAAAGCATTTGGGTATGGCTAGGGCAGCGTTTTTCCGCACATAAGGGCTGATATCCGCTGCGCATTTCTTGATTGCAAGCACGACGAGGCTACCGATCATGGGAACCTTGATTCCACTTAGGACACGCAAAGCCATTGCACGGATGAGCGGATTGCTGTCCGTTAAGTCTTTCTGAAAGGTGTTGATTGACAGCAAAGCAAGGTCAGGCTCATGTTCTGCATATCGTAGCAGGTATATGTAGACAAGCTTGCGAATCTCAAGATTGTGCGACGCGACGTTTTTGACCACCTGGGCAAAATACTCGGAGACATTTCGCCCTTTGGAGATCAACTAGTAATAGTCATTTCCTTTTTTTCGCGAATGACTTGTAATCATTGACATACTGCAATGAGCCTCTTCATAGCGTCCAACTTCTCCCGGTCACTGTTTGAGTCGAGCTGCCGACGAATGTCCTTCACCTTGTCATCACCTTCAAGATAACTGGCACTGGACGCCCTTGGTAAAGAAAGATCTCTTGTGTGCTCCGAGAATGATTCCTGAAGCCGCATTCCCAAGCGCGAGGCATTTTCGGTGATGGTGTTCAGGTATTGAGCTGACATGGAAGTGAAGTGGAGGCACACGTTATAAATAAACCATAACAACGCCTGATCAGTCTTCAAGTTGACACTTTATTGAATCACTAATTCTACGTACACTCCTCCTAAAAACGACCCGAAATACTAATCACAATGGTCTAGAACCCCGAGGCCAACTGCAACTGATATTCTTTTCCCCCGGTTGCATAAGATGGATGATGAGAGGTGGACCACAGAGCAAGGGTCGATACAAAACCATTGACATTGTCCCGTTCCCGTATCACACCAGATCCGTCGACGCTGATTTGGAATGTCGATGCCACGGTTGATAGACTATGAATGGAAACCGAGGAGACGGAATCGACGTCCACGATTTGTGACTGGCAGTTGCGAGTTTCTAGGCACGTCTGCGAGTAGTCGCTAAAGAAGCTGTAAATACCTGCACCTGGTGACATAGACAGATTTAGAAAATAATCAAACAGAAGTCATCATGGTACCCACCGAAAATAAAGATGTCTTCAGACGCCTCAACGCTAACAGCCCACGCAGAGGTGTCTGCCCATGAAAAGGGAGGATCCTTAAAGGTATTGTTGATAGGGAATGGTTCCGGAGCGGGAGGTGTAGGCTGCCAATACGGCTGGATGCAATCATCAGCAATCGCTGGGCTTCGGGCTTTTTAAAGGGGTATCACCGATTCAGTTTGTATCAAACCCAAATAGTGGTTACGGGCACCAACGAGTCGGTATTGGTACAGAACATGATGTTCAGCTTGGTCAAAACGTTAAATGTCCAATCAATATGCTCATTCTTGGCACTTACATGCTAAAAGGCAGTTAATTAAGAAGTTGACCCCGCCGTAGATATCAGACAACGTACCAGTGCCGATGAACCAAACTGGCCCCTGCGATTCGGAAAGGATTCCGCGACCTGAGTAGAGAGAGACCTGGGAGCTGCCGTCGCCATCGAGATCGTGGTCCGCAAGCCAGACCCAGGTACCCTGGCTTTTCGTAAGAAAGAAATAGACAGTGATTTATGATGGCTTACCTCGAGATATGCGGACGATCCAGGTGTAAGGTGTAGGCCAAGGAATGCAGCCATGCACCCATCAGTATTCATGGAGCCAGCAGGGCAGTTTGAGGGTTCCAAGTTAGTCCCGACAGCTGATAATGGAGACACTTTTAGTTGACATGGAATGAGGATGCCAGGTGAGAATAAACATACCTCCACCGAGTCTAGCGACAGAGTTAGTAGACGCCTCTTGTATGGGAACCGCAAAATTGCTCACCTGATATGCGAGTCCCACATGCCAGCAGCACCCTGACGCCTCGGTGGATCTCTTACATTCCATTCAACGACAATGGCTCCAGGGGCTGACAAGGTTTTGTTAGAGATACTGGGATAACATGCCCAACGATTGAAACGCACCAGGCCCCACTGTCGTGAAAACTACATCTGTAATCTCGATAGTTCCAACCGAGTTTTTCTCCCCAACTCGGACGACGACACGAGGGTCTTCCTTGTCAGAAAAGAAGGTCCCTTGACCCTCAATGACGGACCAAGCTTCTCCGACGATTCTTGTCCCTGCTGGTAGAAGTAGGGTGGAGGTGACGACATAGATGCCAGCGTCAAGAAACACAATTTTGCTTCCAACGACCTGACAACTGCTCTCTAACGACAAACAGTGATATGGTAATCCTTAACTTACGGAGTTGATCAGATTCTGTAAAGCCTGTGTGTCATCCGTCGTTCCGTCGCCTTTTGCTCCATACGTTTTGGCACTGACGAATTGCGATACCGAGTAATCTCCGTATTGAGGATGGGTCCTGCCAAAAACTTTGCCTCTGTCGTCAAGCAGCATAGATGGCTTCGTGAATCGTGTAAGTGCTCCTTGCTCGAACGTTCCCGATGGGTTTGAACCCGAGAAGACGTTTCCCCGACCCCACAGTTTGATTGGGACGTTTGCTCCCCCATTCAAAATGACACGATTGTTGCCATCGGCAACTGCAGTCGTCACGTTGCTCATGTACAGATTGTCAAGGATTAAAGAGCCTACAGTTTGGAAACTGCTTGCTGCAGCAGAGCGAACTGCAATCGCAGTGTTGAGGATGGTGGTGTCCAAAATGGAAACAGAGCTTATGCCCTACAGACATAAGATATGTAGCGGGCCGTTCGAAACTGGAAGGCTTACTGAAAGGAAGTCGAAGCCAATCTATGCGTAAACAAATTCAGGTGCGGTAGTTTTAGAGAGATAAAATCAGCAGACATTGCAATTATTGATGGTGATATCTTGGAAGGTCCAAGCTAGAGCACCGAGGTGAAGTCGTATTTCACCAAGAATGGCCAAAGGGCTCACCCCAGTTCCAGTGGTGGAGAATAGCAGTACTTGCGTTGTTGATGGTGACATTCCGTACGGTGAATCTAGGGCAGGAAAGGGGCTTCAGTCACGCACAAGCGGGGAGATATAAGAGAAAGTCAAGTACTGTTGATTTCCAACCCACATTCCGTAGTTGCCTAAATCAAGAAATCATGTTAGTGGGAAGAGAGGTGGGTGCAAGATGACAGATTTGACCTCCATTTAAGACTAAGTCACCCATGAATCCACCACTTATGCGACTGTGATTATAGCGAAACGTTACAAAGATCGATGGCTTTCTGACCTTCCATTTTCCATCCAGATACCTGGCACAGGGGTATTTAATCATCAAATTTTAACGCCCCCGTAGATATAGAATATGTATACCCTGATGGGCCGTTCCAGGAGCCGTTGACATTTCGATCACGATATTGATGAGGGAAGTTGCTTGTGCCACTTGCCAGTGTATACCTGTACCCTGAGAGCTTGACGGAGGTACCCTGTATCGAATTTTAATATTTGCCGAATTTGAGGTAGGGTCATGATCCTGACCTTCGGACATCGATTACAAAGTTTCTAATTGAACGAAAGCTAGTTCCATTTGTCAGTAGCGTTATTTAAGAATTTTTTGGAAGATTCAAAGACTTACAAGTTATTGGTGTTGCCAAACCATTGTCCACCTGTCGGCTCGTAAGGGTCTGCATCTACGTACATAGCAGATGTAATGGATGAGGATCTTGTAAAGAAAGTAAAGATTGAAGTAATATAAGGCCTCACCAATGACTGCTAAACCAGTAAAGTTTGCAGTCGCGATCAAAATGGGCGGATTCTTCGCGTCTCCAATCAATTGCGTGTAGTAGTAAGTCTGAATTGGTGAAGAAACCGAGTACTGTCTGTGAATGGCGTATTAGAATAATCTCGCAATGGACGGGAAACGCACCCTTTGGGAAAGTACACTAATGCTGGGGAGAGTCTAGGGGGAAGGATTTCAAAATGTTCAATGAAAACATACGAATATGAACAAATATGAACATACGTTGATGAGCCGCAAGGAATGACACCACCTCCACAACGACTTCCGGACGAAATGGCAAGACTAGATAATGATCAGCAACAATACCGAGCATTATAGGGATTGGTCCACTTGATGGCTGCGGTGTCATCAGTCACGCCGTCGCCTTTAGCTCCAAAATCCTTAGACAGAAACACGATAAGACAAGATAAATAGACGGTAACTGAAGTGCGTTGATTACTTTGACATTGCGAAAGACTTGATAGTGAGGGTCTGGATTGTGCGGGGAGGAGCCTTGATGCTTGATCAATTCGAGCCAGAAGGGTTCGTCTGCGGTCGCCGTTCCAAAAGATAGACTCGAAGACCTACTCGTCGCAGTCGCCACGACAGTAAGCTGGAACGAAAGTACCACAAGAGTAAACAAAGTGTTCGTTAACATAATGGGTGACATGAATCTGAACAGTTGAATATGCGTGCTACTTATACAATACAACGTGCACAACCCTGATGGACCTGTGATAGACATAGATGGATGTTGAACGTTGAGTGATGACTCATTGACAGGTATGAAAGATCGAACTGCTGAAATCGAAGCATTTAATTTTGGAAAGCGCCAAGGACAAGGACCAGGAACATCAATGTACAAGTTTGTGCATTGATTAATGGTCCCTTCCAGGTCCCTTCATTCCCTCCACATCCTCTCATCCAGTGGCGTTTCAGGCCGACCCGGATCCGAATCGTGACTCGCCGTATAACCACTGAAGCTTGCATGGCTAGCAGGTGACGAGCTCCTGGACCCATACTCTATCAAGTCTCCCCTACTATGGCTATGACTTTGCGTCATCAATGACATGCCCGGGCTTGAATTCAAATTTGGCGACGACAATGACATGCCATGACCTTGTCCAGCTGCGTAGAACGTCCTGCGTACTACATCAGTGACACGAACCGGAGGCTGCCATGGCAAATACTCGTACGGGGACGCCTGATGCGGTTGTGATCGTTCATGTTTGTGGGGATGTGTCGAGAATGGTGGAGAACTTTGCTTAGCGTGAAGGGGATGAGGTGGTGGAGGCCCGCGGTTGGCATCAGAATGCGACGATGAAGTCGATGTTGAAGACGAGCGACTCCTGGGAGGCTCGCTGACAGTGTAGGGAGGCCTAAAGAGCTCCCTGCCTTGGTCGATGTCCATGTTATCGAAGAAAGAATTCAAATTTGAACCTCCACAAGTGCCCGCGCTGCTATGAGGCCGACCCCGCACATACGCCAACTTTTTTCTGTCATTATCGATGTCCTCAGGACTAGGCTCACAACAAGCTTGTGGGTGATGCTGTTGGGTCGCCTCATGTTGTGGAGATGATGGCTGGGGCTGAGGTTGCTCCTCAAACGTAGGGAACAACATCTCCCTCCTACAATCAAAGCCATTCTCGTCATCGATCTTGCATTCACATGTCTCGGGATCACATTTACACATAACACCACAGCACGGTTTGATGCTATACCCGAACTCATTGTCAGGTGGCAACTGCTCTGTTATTGGGGGTAAGTAGCCCTCCCAAGAAGTTTGCTCAAGATCGGCCCTAGGCGCTGTATTAGCAGCGGTGGGGGCGGCGGTTGTCGGTATCACTGAAGGCGGCACTCTTGGCAACGACGACACGGCTCGTATCCAATCGTCTAAAGAATCGGTTTGGAAGGCGTCGTATATTGACAAGGAAGTATCGGGTGGAAGGGAGGCGGGAAGGGAAAGTATGGTGCAGTCGAGACAGGTCGAACAGGAAGATGGATTCGTACAAGAGGAGAAAGCGGAGGAGGCAGGGGTAGCCTTAGAATTATGCTCCACACAGCCGGGGCAGCGACAGTTATCGCCGCAACCACACGTTGAGGGGAAGGAGGGTATAACGTCTTCCATGCCTGGAGGCGGCATCCAGGTCGTGCTGGTACTGGTCGCGGCCTCCAAGGCCCTGAGTTGATCCCTAAAGAGTTGTTCATCGGTCAAAAATGGAGTATCCGCGGTAGGGATGGGAAGAAAGTTGTTATTTTGGGAATGGGAGATGTTGCTGCCATTGGTGGCAGTATTGGCGAGGTGCGGCTGTTGCTTCGTTTGGGTAGCCAAGGTATCATGATGTTCATGATTGACATCGTAGGCCCGGCCGTAGGGGCTGAAGTGAGCGTTTTCGTGGCTGCGACTCGCAAGTCCGTGTGCGCTGGACGATGAGGGGTCGTGAGCTGAGCTTGAGCGAGTGCGATGTGAAGGGCGAGGAAGAACCGGACGCAGTTCAGCAAGGCGCGCCAAGATATGAGAAGGTGTTCTCGGTGTAGAGTCGTTTTGAGACGCGATAAGGGCATCCTGAGCAACCAAGGAAGGAGCAGCGTCTTTTTTTCGAAGTCTCGGAACGCTCTTCCTTGGAATGCAGCAATGACATGCACCGGTTTCTTTGCAATTGCATTTCTTAATTCTCAGTCCTGTGGTCAAGTCAGCATGCTAGGGATACAAAATAAGTCGCCTAGCAGGAGCTGCATACCACCAATGTCGGAATCCGACGAAGACTCAGCGACCGACGCTTCCAAGGCTTGAGGCAAGCCGTTGGGAAACGTGGCGCAGTCTGGTATCTTGGTGTGGCCTGCATATGTTGAGAGGCTTATGGATAAGCTAACCGACCCTGTACAGAACTAAAGTGGTGACACACACCTTTCTTTGTGCCTGATTGGGCTGGTTGATGATCTTCCTTAGCTTCACATATGCATTTAACGTGAACTTGTTTAGTTTTCCGCAATTGGCGGCAGTGGTCACACTGGGTGACGGGGCGGCCCTTTTTCTTTATCTCAAAAAGAGGGCGATCTGTGTGTCGACAGTTTGAGGATCGGTGACCTTTTATGCAGGTCTCGCTGTATCCAAAAATTAGAAAAGACGGTACAGCGACTAAGTGTAAGAGAGCTCACCATGCGTATTTATTTCCGTTCAAAAGAACCTATAAATGAAGATGATGAATGGGGTGCAGGACTTTGAGAACGACGAGGAGATTGACCATTGTTAATCAGTAGGTCGCTGGCACTCTGCCAGCTGTGTTCAGCGTGTGTTATTGAGAGAAGGCAGCAGATGAGGGGAAGACAAGAGGTTGAGAACACATCTGTGAGTGAGTGGGGAAGGTTTGTTGACGAGAGTTGACAGGCCCGGTCTTCCTTACTTAAGTAAGAGCGCACGGGCCCATCACATCACATCACATCTTATCTAATCACCATCATTTTCAATTTACATTTATACATTTACGTCTAATTGTAAGGTTAGGGTTTGACAAATATCAGCAAATTCAGAGCATCGAGTTCCTCGTTGAGCATTGTCAACCTGTCGTTGCAACTAGCGGTCATCGTTGCTGGGGATTATGCTGCCATCACCTCACACAGCGTCCCAAGCACCCCCGTCATCGTTGCAGTCGGCATTGCAAATGGATCCCAGAGAGCATCTCATGGGTCAGCAGCCTCAGCCTCAGCCTCAGCCACAACCAGCCCCTTCGGCGAGCAAGAGGAGAAAAAAAGCAGATACTGGCAGCGACGAGCCAGTCACTCCGTCGGAGCCTCGTCGTCTAAGACGCTCGCATGAAGCATGTGCAAGGTGTAGGAGCAAGAAAATAAAGGCAAGTCCCGACGGGCGACACCGGCGGCAATTTCCAGTTTAGCCATAATACTGACCTCTTCCAGTGCGACTCCAAGCATCCTCGTTGCACCGCTTGCGCCACAGCAGGTACAGTATGTCAACAAGAAGACCGTCATCGTCAGACTCTGACGCCTCGCGGCCACACTGAGCGCATTGAGCATCAGATTTCCCAATGTGTCGCTCTCCTCAAGCGCCATATTCCTGGGTTTGAGCTTGACAAGCTCGACGAAATTTGTGCTCGAGAGGGCATAGAAATTGCAATGTCACCCGTCTCGATGACACCGAATTTTCAATTCCAACAAGCATCTGCTTTTCGGACCGCAGCACCGGTTGGTCAGCAGCCAATGCCACCGCCACAGCCTGGTATGTACTATCCTCCTGGATATATGGGTCCACCGCCGCCTCATGGCTATGGGATGATGCCACCATACCCGCCCTTTCCCCCTGGAATGGGCATCCCTCCAGGCCCTTACAATCCCCATATACATCCATCTTTCCAGCCCCCGCCTCCAGGATACATGGGACCACCGCCTCCTGGACATCCTGGAGCACCTCCTGCCCCACCAGCAGCGCCAGCCACAATCACTACCCAACCGAGTCAGCAAATATTGCCCCCTCGTGAGTCCACAACTTCTACCAACAAAGGCCAGGATCCAGATGGTAACGATTTGTCTAATACAGAAGTATGTTGTTTGTTCGTTTTATGCTATGCATATTTGACCTTTCCCCTACTAGGCCCTTGCCAAAAACTTTGGTGTATCCGCAGCTATTGTCAATGACCTAAAGCTTAGCCCCGGTACTGTTGATAAAGAAGATCTGGCTGTTGGATCCAGTGGTCTAAGTTCTGGACGGGACCGTGAAAATGTTGAAGGCTCTGTGCCCCGTGATGCAACACAATGGGTGCGCCTCCTTGTTCGTCGTAATTCTGGTGCTACACCTCCAAATCCTCCGAATACGCTTGATATTCCGGCACCTGTTGTATCAGGCCCATCCGTTGAGGTCTGGCTTCCTAAAGACCGCAAAATGCTTCAAACTATCGTGGACGGATACTTCGCTCGACTCAATGTCCATCGTCCTGTCTTTTTCCGCAAAGACTTCGACAAGACGCTAAATGATCTCTATGACGGCCGCATCGTGTCATATGACCCTGGATTCGTATGCAGCCTATATCTCGTCCTCGCTCTTGGAACTCTTAGCGAGTTAAATCATCGCTCTCTGAAATCTAACATACACGCCTCAGGTGATTCTCAACACTTGGGATCTGCGGTCGCTACGAAACTTATGCCAAATTGGCCTGAGCATGACGAATTCTTCGGTCGAGCGTTGTCCGTGAAGCCTGATTTGCGCGTAACGCTGTCCAGCTTGCAGGCCCTGATTTTATTGCATTGGTATCTCTACACAGAGGTAAGATCTCTTTTTTGCAGCACTGATATGTAGTAACAGTCCTTGTAGAGGCAAGGTCGTACTCTCTGGCGCCTTGTTGGTAGCCTTGTTCGGCTAGCCATTGAGTTGGGTCTACATCACGATCCTACAACCCAAATGCAACCGCTGCCCCCGCACCCCCCAGGAACAACTCCTCCACAGCACACCAAAGTTTTCACGGAGGAAGAATGCCTTCTTCGCATTCGTCTTTGGGGTATCATTCTTATCCACGATCGTGGCACCTCGATCTTGCTTGGCCGGCCTTTGGGCATCAACCCAAGCGACTCAAGCACTCCGCATCCTGTTCGTCTTCAGGAAACTCGAGGCATTGCTGGCTATGATTTTTCTGAGCACTTTGAATATTCCATGCCTGTCGCTGAAATTCAGGCGGATATCATCAACTCCCTCTACACACCCAAGAAAACGCAGCATTCAGGGGGTATCATGCACCATGCAGTCAGGATTATCACCCGGATGACTGATTTAAGGAAGATTCTGCCGGAGAAGTACAGATACTATTTCGGAGGAACTGAGGATTGGCCGCTCGAAAAAAAGAGCCAACTTGTCCAGGAGATAACAGAGGATGAGGGACTGACCTTGCTCAAGATTGGGATTGCGAGAATATTACTCCTCCGCGCTCTATTCAATTCGAAGGAGTTATCGTACGGACAACGTCACAAGGCACTTGTTGATGGTGCGTCGTCATTCGCTGTTTTGCTTTTAGTGACCTGTGCTCATGAGGATCGCTAAGCCATTGTCACATCCCATAATATGATCGTTGTTCACAATCAGCTCATAAAATTCCCCGATATTGGTTTCTTTGTCTCCCCCATTCCTCTTCATATTGCTGCTATGGTCATCCTCTACGGGCATATGTCGAAATGTGAGACGATTACTCGTTCGACCGCCCTCCAGGATGTGTGGCTTGCTCTTGATATGCTTCCGCGCTTCCGCTGGCGATGGGAGCGCAAGGACTCGAATGGAGGGCATCCTCTTATCGCAAAACTTGCTGAGCGCGTGATGGAGGTCAGCTTGTCAAGCGTTGGTCCTGTTGCTCCCCCTTCTCTTATGGCAGAACCAAAATGGGAGGAAGAATCCTCCCCCATTCCAAAATCCCAACAAACAACGCCAATCCTGACTTCCGCTGCTTACGGTAATAGTACCAATGGCACCGCTGCAGTTTACAATCCGAGAATGAACACCAACGGTAGCAACGGAACTGGTAGTGGCGGCTCGACGCCTCCCAACGGACAACTCGTTGATGTACCCCAACAATTGTTCTACCCTTTCTACCCCGAGTCGGACGTCTTCCCAATGCCTGCTCCTCAGGTAACGGGGGCAGGACAACACAGGGATTATACACAGTTGCTAGCAGTTGCTGCACAGGGACAAAACGGATCGTTTGGCTGTCAGCCCTCGCATGATTCGTACATGGAAGAGAGTGATCCCCGACAGAGCGCTGGCCAAACAAACATGGTGTGGATGGATGTAGTAAGTTTTTGACGAATTTCCACCAAGATTTCTGACCGATCCTGATCATCAGGGGTCGAGAGGGCAGATGCAACCTTATAGTGTACCTTCTCAAACGTAATATGTAAAGCCAAGGTTTCTGTATGTCATTCCCATTGTAGTCTCTGATTGTATTGTGCTATTCCTTTGTTGTGTTTCGTTTCTGTTTATAACCTAGTTGAAGCAGTTGGATTGCTGCGCATTGACCCGTATTTCGTTCTGTTCTTTACCTCGAAAGCTGTTTCGATAGATACGTGTTTGACATGTTTGCAAAAGATATTCAGGCATGTCAGGATGGATGGATGGATGGATGGATGGATGGATGTATTACCGGCGCGGTCCACGCATGAACAACCGGGTCCGTACTACATACACATCGGTCGCGTATCCGGGTATGCTACGGGCATTCCAACGCCCCAGAGCGTTGCGAGAGCCCTTTTAGAATCCTTGTTCCATTTCCCTAATATTACGTTCACTCCTTCCACTCCACAATTTTGAAATGATATCAAATTAAGTTTTTTAAAAGTCAATAAATCTGTCTCATCATATACTAGTACTGTAATCGTAAAAGTACTACGAACCATGGATGTGCATGACTGGTAGTATCACAGGATATTGCAAGCAAATAGGACTATAATTCTTAGTTTCTGGTCGATAAAAGAGCCACAACCTGTGTTATGCTCCATAAAAAGTTGAATGGTAAAAAAAAAACTGGATGGCCCTGCTTAATCCTTGAAAAAGCGCGATCGCCTCTTTCTGGTTTTACCCGTTGTGGGACAGACACCATTGTCAGCCCAAACACCTGTGGAACCACCAGGCGTATCTGCATTGCAAAAGGTTAAAAAAAATGTTCTCGGAGCACAGAATGGACTGAGCTTGCCTCCTGAGGTCCACCATTGAGCGCTCCAGATGTGGCCACTTGACCAATGTATCAATCCACGAGGCCCGAATTTTATAGCAAAAAGAAACGCACCCATAGGTAACCCTCTCTTGACCGGTGTACTGAAAAAGTGGACAGTGTCAGGTTTAAAGGGCTACCAATGAAAATGAGGAGCATACTGTGGTTCCAGAAGACCAAGGAGCGACGTCAGCGCATTCGGCATCATCTGAACCAGATGCATCTGGAGATCCAATGGATGGGCAGGCTCCATTGTTGGTCCAAGCATTGGCGTTCCCTGTAAGTGGAGTATAGCAACACATCTTTTCAAGTAAATTCAACCGTACCACCTGGCATATCTAGCCGCCAGTCGAATCATTAGATGTCAAGAAAATCGCGAGCAAGATATACTGCATACCTCCTCTAGACCACCAATTTGCCGTCCATTCGTGACCACTAGGTGCCGGATTCGAATAAAAAGAATTCTAGCGTGATGTGCTTGCAACTCACTTGAATACAACAGTATTCCCCTTGGTATACTAAAAGAATATATGGGAGTGAGAGATAGCCGGTAAATTGTGAAGATCCGCAGCTGACAATTAACGATTGATCCCAGTTGGCAATGCCAGTGCAGCTTTCCGGAGATGAAATTGGGGTCGTCGTAGTGGTCGGAGTGGTATAAGTGGTTGGAGTCTCGGTCGTCGTTGTCGAAGTAGTTACAGCAGATCCCCCGTGAAGTAAGGCATTTTTGACGGCGATATCGTACCTGTTGTTGCCTAAAATAGTTCGGAGGTGAAGACTATAATCGCAAATGACCCAGTAAAACACTTGCCATAGGCTTGGGACATATCCCAGAGCATAATGCCGCCAAAGGAAGAATATTTGGAACGAGTTTGTTTAGCTATGTTTCCTAGAGTTGCGGCACTGACATAGCCCGTCCCAGCAGCAGACTGAGCCGCAGGGGCGCCAATGTAGATTTTGACATTCTTGTTGGGGGAGGAATTTTTGGCGTCGTCCCTGAAAATGACACTGAGCCCAGATAGGACATTTGCACCCTCAATTCCTCACCAAACACCAAAGTCCCAATCCTGAACAGAGGGTTATGAGAAAACGGATATTGTACCGACAAAACCACATACGCTCGGATCGTTATAGTGATTAAGGCCGCAATAATTGTTATACTATGAAAGTCGGATATTAATTGAAGGTGATTCATGAATCCGCCAAAGACTTACGCTAGAAGGAGTGAGCACTTATCATGCGTGCGAGACAGATATACACTGACACTTGGAAAGAGAGTACAGTGAGCAATGAAAGCGGAGTGAGTTTTGTTTGAACGGCGACAGTATGTACTTACACTGGAAAAGGAGGTAAGCACTTGGGATCATTTTTGGAACAGAGTAATACTGGTTACCTGAACAAATATTGCATCAAACCCAACTGCGCTGATAGCAGAGCCTACGTAAGCGTCTGGGAATGGACATTGAGGCGCAGCTGTAATGTAATATCTGAAGTACTTATATAGGAATGTCCCAAAGAGGAATCTGTAAGTCACTCACGTCTTGCTCGCGTTTTTGGCAAGGGACCGCAACTTCCTAACAAATGCTGTCATCCCCGTACCATTGCCACTTTCGATATCCAAGTCAATCCTGGCGACAATCAGATCGTAGGAAGAAAAACACATGAGAAGAGTCACACCCATCAAGCACGGCATCACCGAAGGGACGTGTATCACTAGAACCTCCAAGGAATAAATTCCATACCGTCTGCGCAAAGGCTCGCGCTTGACCATCAGAAGAAAACCGTGTTTGCCCTGTCGCCCCACCCAAGCTAAGGGTTACAATCTTGCCACGCGCTTGACACCCCTTGATGTCGTCTGTGAGTTGTGGACATTTGGCAAGATTGGTACCCGGGAAGACATTTCCATTATCGCTATTGCAAGCCTGACAGAGATGAGACGTCCAGACGCGTAAAGGAAAAGGGGGACACTTACATTCGCTAGATTGATTTCAGGAAGACCCCCATCCGAGAAGAATACGTGAAGGAAAGCCAAGGGGATTATGTTGATGGTATCATCCTAGAGCCCATTAGCATAGAGCGTAATGCGCGCGAAGCAAACTCGCACCTGGCAGTATGCCGACAAAGATTTCTGATAGGCCAAGGTATTTGGATGAGTAGCACCATACGAGTTCTGACCATAATAACTGTGTAACGTTGATGATCACTGATTATGACTGTTTTGACGAATTTTCTTACACAGCAAGCTGCACAAAGTCGGTGAGTCAATCTGCACATCTAAGGAGATGAAAGCCACATACGTTGTCGGAACGAGATATATCGAAAGCTACTGTTGGAAGAAATAAAAGATTAAGTAGAAGGAATGTGTGGTAAACTGCGCTTTGGACGCTATTGAGAGCCATCTTAGACTGTGAATTTCCTCGTTGAGGAAAAAGACTGCAAGAGAGAAGGAATAGGGTGTCGCGAGTTATGTCAAATGACAACTGTTCTGCCTGTTATACGATGTAAGCATAATGCAACAAAGAACCAGGAATGATGGCGGAACACAAGTTGTGCAAGAAATATGTTGAGGCGCGTGTGATCCTAAGTTGGAAAGAAGCGAGTCATACAGGCGTGGTCATGAGAGAAAATCCAAGGTTATGTTTAATCCCGATTGAATGCTCAGGTAGGCATTCAGGTAAGGAGGGACTCGATTCATTGGGTTTAAAATGGAGTTAGGCTTCATCAACACCACGAACGCGAAGGTTATCTTGAAGAGAAAACAGTTTGTCAGTTAGCAGAGATATTGGGTCATAGTTTGGCACACAGAGGGTCATTTCGGCGGATATCAGGATTTTGCAAGGGGATCCGAGTGAGGCGCAAGCAAAGCAGAATGTTTCAGTAGTTCCGCTTGCCATCGCATGGAAAGGTCGTCACGGTGGAAAGATTTGCAAACAAAAGAAAAGCGGGCGCAAAAGGTGCAAGGAACATCACAAAAGATCGCCACAAGAAGTGGACATGTACAGTTTTGGGACATCACCTGCCGGATGAGCAGCATCGCAAAAAATGAACAAAGATGCATGAGTATTATTGAAAAGTAAGACAACGAGTTGCTTGCTCGACTGAATGATAAAATCTGTAATGGATAACAGATGAGGGCGCTGGTAGTGTGAAATTGAATACCCAACGGAAAAAAACCCTGCAAGCTAAAAAGACCGTCATTTCTGCGTCGTGTCTCTTTTAAAGTAGGAGCTGTTCACTGCCGACGCTTGCACGATGTCGAATATGGTTTCGCCCACTCCTAGATATTTCTCTGCAAGAGAACGAAAGGTAGGATCTGATATCAAAGATGCGTCTGGTCTTCGAGGGGTGTCAACGGACTGAATTGAGTGATCACAGACAACTTACGAAAAGCCGCTTGTACGTCTAACACCTGCGACTACTGTGGACAGCAGTGCAGCGTCAACAACATAATGAACCAATCTGCCTAGGACCATTGTGGTATGTTGGGTATTGGAAGGTGGAGGTCGTGAAATAAATATGACAAGGACAATGGCAGAACGACACGAATTCAATCGGCGTAATGGCCCAAATGGGGGTATGAGACCAAAAAAAATAAATACAAAGCAAGCAAGCTACTACCACTTCGCTGACCCCCAAGCATTGAAAGCAACTCCTCTGAGATTCCATAGACCTTCTCTAGGCTGAACAGTTCCTTGATCATCGCGTGCACGACAGTGTAACACTCCACTATCTGTTACCCCCTCTAGTTCTGCTTCCCAAAGTGTCCAGCTCCATCGACCTTCTTGGTATGTTATCCGGGCATCATGCCACGTCTTTCCACCGTCAACAGTGACCTCGATGCTTGCGACATTGGCGGTTGGGCTTGGTACGGCGTAGCCTTTTATATACAAGGAAGTCGAGGAGGTGAGAGATATGGAACCGATAACGGAGTTGAGGGGTAGGGAGGTCATACAAGGGTATTTAGGCCAGAGCAGCTTTGCTGCGTCTTTGGTAGCTACCTAATATCTCAAAAAGGTCAGTTGATGTGAATTAGAAATAAGCATAGGGCACACAGTCGGAGGCAAGATCTTATAATCTCGTTGTTGATAAAAGTTGGGCGATTCAGTTGGTGATACAATTATGGTATCGAGCCATTTGACCCATCGAGCACCAAGAAATCCGGGTACAACAAGGCGTATGGGACCACCATGCTCTGATGTTAGTGGTTCGTCGTTCATCTTGGGAGAGATTGAGCCGAGTCTGCCATAACATCGAACCAGACCTCGCTCACCTCGAAGGCAAGCAGAACATCACTGTCAAGATTCATAGCTCTTTCAAGCGGGATAGAAGAGCCATAATAATCATCGTCTTGACAAAGCGTCGCGTAGGATGCGAAGCAAACGTGTGCATTACCATGCTGCTGCACGCCAACATGAGCCAAAACGTCCCGAACGCGTACCCCTCCCCACTTGCAATTAGCAATGACGCCACTATCCCATCCGACACCGCTCACAGGTTTGATAGCACCCATTTCGTTACGTCGGTTCCCGGCACACTTTTTTAAGATCCGAGTGAGCCTCGTGAAGTAAGGCAGGCATACACGCTCACCTGAAGCGCAGCGACGACTTGAGCACATGGAAATAAAGACTTGAGGTCCGAAACGGTGTACTTGATTTCTTTGTCGACGCCCCCCTTAATGGATACGAGATAAGTCTTTTCGTCGAACTCGCGGACAGGTCCATGGTTCCGGCAATATACGAGGTCCTCTGGGGTGATGTCAAACTCCACCAGGGAGCCCACTGGAGCTTCTGCGTTGAAAGGCTGTTGAGCTTGAACTGTCAAAAGCTCTGAATGAGGGGGTTCAGCCGAGTAATCCATGGACATGGTGGAAGGAAGAAAGAAAGAATAAACAGGATGGCTTGATCGGAACTTGGAAGGAATTTGAACTGCCAGGTTTTATCTTGACATGCCTCAAAACTGGCTACCTGCTGGAGATCGCGCGATGGCAAATAAAAAAAAGTTTAGAACTTGTTCACGGTGATGTTCAATGACAAGCGCTAGGCTAAGGTCATTCAATTCATAGGCCCACAATACACGTGATGTTTCTATGAAAATACACCAGCTTCACGGTGAGCTCTTTCGTCCGTCGCCAGCATCTCAAGGTTCCAAAGAAGCGGGGAAGGTGCCGTTATCGCGTTGTTCGTCGAATTTAGAAATCTTAACACATTCAAGTCAGTAACAAAAAAACTGAGCAGTCATGTTTTTATAACTCACCCATTCGTCTAGTTGACAAAATAATGTTTAGAACGCTCGTAAAGATAGTAAAAAAATACATACTAGGGCAAAGTGAATTGTACGCCCGCTTGAATTGCATGCAAGGCGCAAAGTCCTCTCCCTTCGCTGCTACACATTTGAAATAGTCTGTGTAGTTTTGGAAACTAAACAAAGCTTGAGAAATTATCGCCATTTTTATCAGGTAGTGCGCACCAGTTCCTTGTCTGGTTTGTGTTGGGGAAACGCGCTATGTTTGACGGACATTATGACATGGTCTTATGGACACAACAAACCTGGCTTACCGTCGAAGCCAACAGTCTGGAGCACAAAGCGGCTACAAAAAGATATTAAGATATTTGAACTGCCTTCTTAAAAGGATTGTGAAGCTACCTCTGCTCAGAGGATTCAGACATTTTGTGCAGAAGAAATGTTTTCGGTTTGGTCGGGATGTGGCGGAAAGGATGTTGCAAGTTGATTACATCAGCAATCATCTCTCTGAAATGGACGCTCTCGTTGCAGAAATCAACTCCAAGCGTAAAGCTCTCCAGGATGATTCTTCGCGGCCAGCAAAGTATCTGCGTAGGGGAGAAATTGAGCGCATCAAGGAGGAAGCCAAGGAGAAGCAAAAACTGGAACGAGAGGAAGCTAAACAGCGTGAGGAGGGGACCAAGGCTCTCGCACGCAAGGAAACATTAGTGAGCTCGTTGCCACTTAGCAGTTTTGACATCGTAGCCTCATTCGCAAATGGAGAGCAGATTCCTTCACGTTCTGCGACCAACTCACCGTTTCCAAATGTGATGTACGAAAGCGAGCAGTCTGGCGCAGCAACTCCAGTTCCAGAGGCATCCTCTGTGTTCAACATCTCCAATGATGAAGCCATTCGTCGTCTGCGCTCCAAAGGCCAGCCCATATGTCTGTTTGGAGAGTCTGACCGGGATCGGCGGCTTCGCTTACGAGCGCTTGAGCTTATTGAGGAGAAGGGTCATGAACGACAAGGCGGTCAAAACGACTTCAAAAAGGCCCTCGAGGACGTCGAGAACGTTGAGAAGGAGCTTCAGAAGAAGAATAACAAGGGAAAAAAGAAAGACGACGCGGAGCAACCTGCAGCAGCTGTCATAGATCTAGACCTCGTCAAAACTAATCCCGACAAGCTATATCCACTGATATATTACGCTCTCAAACGTACGCTGAAAGAGTGGGGAGACGCTATGGAGGAAAGACCAGGTACTTTACCTTACTATTTTCTATGAGCCCGTTAGCCTATGAAAACTGAAACCCTAGAACATGTTAAGCGCACAACTCAGGGCAAGCTCGCTGCCGCTACACAGGTTCAATCTGCAGAATATCTGAAGCCACTTTTCAAGACTCTCAGAAAACGAGTTCGTATTCCTTTGTCGCTACCTGAAATGTGTCGTAGCTGACTTCTTTTTGTCAGGACCTGCCCGCTGATATGTTGGCTCGCATAGCAGAAATCGTACATCACATGCAAAAACGGCAATATCAACGTGCCAACGACTCCTATCTACGCCTCTCCATCGGCAATGCCCCTTGGCCCATTGGAGTGACAATGGTTGGGTATGTCTTCTCGGATAACCAAAATTGATACATACCTCATCATTTCCCAACAAATAGTATTCACGAACGATCCGCACGTGAAAAGATTTCTACAGACCAGGTCGCGCACGTTTTGAACGATGAAGTCAGCCGAAAATACATTCAAAGTCTGAAAAGGTAAGTAGACTGAATTATATCTTTTCTCACATGCTTACGCCTCAAATTGAGCAGACTCCTCACATTCTCTCAATCCAAATACCCCCCAGATGACATTTCGCAGCTGATGGGCTGATTCTTTTTTGCCTTATCCATGTTGTGTATATCTGATTCGATTCTGCTCCACTTTTTTCCAATCACATACAAAAATTATGTCCATACCTTTTTTTAAAAATGGGAAAGGTCAGTGTGTCAGTTGAATACCCTGAGCTGGAGCATGGTCGGAGTTCAACGTTCAACGCTGAACGTTCAGCGTTCAACAATCTACTGCTCTTGAGGATATGGTGATCAAACGGATGAATGGGCGGCAGTTGAAAAGAGTATGAAGGGCTTCTCAAAAGCCTGAGGC
>JABAJW010017947.1:15542-41433 GCA_018855395.1 Arthromyces matolae
TAGGACATGGGTGGGACGTCAAATGCGTAGAATGGCATCCAACTAAGGGTCTTCTCGTTTCCGGAAGTAAGGATAATCAGATTAAGTTCTGGGATCCTCGAACAGGGACTGTCCTATCGACACTGTATGTATGCAACGCCATCCTACGATACCATTTGGCTAATTTATCTCGCAGACACCAACATAAGAATACCGTTCAAGCTTTAGCTTGGTCTCCCAATGGAAATATGGTAGCCAGTGCCTCAAGAGACCAAACTGTCCGTGTTTTCGACATTAGGGCAATGAAGGAGTACTGCGTCTTAAAAGGTCACAAGAAGGAAGTTTGCTGTGAGTCTCACTGAAAGTAACAATATTATCTTCATATTCTAACAATTGTATTCAGCCGTAACTTGGCATCCCGTGCACCCCATCCTCGTCTCTGGAGGCTCGGAAGGCGCCGTCCTACACTGGGATCTCAGTGCTCCGGAAACCATCACCCCCACGCAATCCACCAGCAGCCCTCGTGCAACCTTATCACAAGCACACGATTCCAACGTCTGGTCACTAGCATTCCATCCTCTAGGGCACCTTCTCGTCAGCGCATCAAACGACCACACAACACGATTCTGGTCACGCGAGCGGCCAGGCGACGTGGGTAGCGTGTTCTCAGCTGGTGGAGAGAAGCCACCAGAGGCGACTGCACAGGACGATGATGATGATCTCGTTCCAGGACTACCTGGATTCATTCAACAAGGCTTCTTGGGCAGCGCAGGGCAATCCAGTGTTGTGGGCACTGGCGGACGATATGGTGGCGGGAACGGATCGCAGGGATATGGTGGTGGTGGTGATGGGGGTGGGTGGTACGGGGACTCTACGTCCACTGACGTGAAAGGGAATGGAAGCGCTTCTGGCGGAGGATATGATTATCGGCGAAGTACAAACGGCAATGGTGGCGGTGTTGGTGGATATTCAGACGTTGGTGGTTCAGATGATCTCATACCAGGTTTTGGCGCATCGCAGCCCCAAGCCCCGGGCCCGTCGCAACCTGATAGTGGTGGTGTGTTTATTGGACGGCAAGCTGATCCACCTCCATCACATCAGAACCAGTACGGCCAACCACAGGATGAGTTTGGACGCGATAGTCGTGGCGGAGGCGATGGTGATGATTGGGGACGCGGGGGTGGTGGAAACCGCCAAGGGAGATGGGCACCACGTCGGGGAGGGGGGCGTTATTGAATTTCGACAATCTCTGATCGAATCCTGTGTGCTTCGCTCCCCACGTCACGTACGTCTGTCTGACATGCATCTAAGTACAAAACTGACAGACAGTTCTTTCCGCGTGTTCAGCATGATCGATGGCCTTCAGTTTTCTCTTGTATTTGGGACGTTATGTCTTGTGTTTTGTGAATCCAATACATAACGATTTCGCGAACAAATGTGGATCAAATATTCGTTGGTCTAGTAGCGACCCACATCCTGATTCCTTATCGGCTCTGGGCTCTACAAGCTTACTAGATGCCGTTTCCTCGAAGACAATAGCAAGATCGAAGACATGTATCTCTTCACGCACGTGTACTGATATACTATTGCGGTCCAGGCGCTCTGAAGTGAACGAAAGACAAAAGATCCGCAAGAACCATTATTTGTGTTTGTCTCAACTGAATATGTATGAAACCATGTAGATCCATCCTAACAAAGGGAGGCGTGGAGTGGGATCGACTTACTTAGTCGGCGCATAAGTCCATGGCGGCGGGAATGGGGGTGCATGAATGTAGGCGACACGTAACTAGTGGGGCGGGGAAGGTGATAAATGCCTCGGTCAATGCGAAAGGGAGGTTCGGGATTCTCCCGCTTCAGTGTTCAGCTACACCCGATGCTTATCTTTCAGTGGTGAGGTAATCCTCGGGGCGGTCGGTCCTCTTGCATGTACCAGATGAATGTTTCTGTTCAGCCACCATCCATAGAACACTCACTCACAAAGTAATATCGTGACGGCACTTCTTCGAAGAACGAATTTGTGTATTGTACGTTCCATATGCCGTACAAAGCTAGTAGTACAGAGGTTATCCTGGACCTTGACAGAAGGGCGAGGATCCTAAGGGTCGTTAAAGTAGAAGTCGCGTATTGCGTCGTATCGTAGGGTAATAATGCATGTAGAATGCGCAGCTGGTGCTTTATCTGTACGAGAAACGACGAAACGCTTCTGTGGATAAGTTTGCGACCTCAAGTGTGATGACGACGAAGAAGAGTCGCGGGTATGTGTAAGATGTGGAGGGAGAGCACGTGTGGGAGAGGAAGATGAATCTGCAAAGAGACCGACACCTGATGCAGTACCTGTGCCTGTGAAGAAGCAGAATCTATGATACAGGAGAAGGAGATTTAGTTGATAATACTGTGAAAAAATGGGGTGGCACAAACCTGCTCAGAAACTCAGTATAACTGCCAGTCCCGCTCATAGCGCTACCACCATCATCCACATCCTCCGTCTCCGTATCCTCCGTCTCTGTAAGTGGAGTCTCACTGTCCGTCGGACTTGGGCTAGGACTCGGACTTGGGCTACTATCCCTTGAGCTAGCAAGACTTGGTGTCGAAAGTTCGCTAATGTCAAGTTCTCCGACACTCAACAGCCCGGTCCGTGATGACGCTGCTAAGCGTCTGTCGGCGTTATGGCTACCATTGCCAAAAAATCCAAGCCCTGGTGGTCTGGACGGTGGGAATGAGTAGCACCTTCCAGGCATAGGCGTATCATCTCCCTCTCCCTCTTCCGTTTCATCGTCTGTCTCCTTTTCCTCATTGCTACCACTTTCACTGTGACTGATATCTTTATCCTCCGCATCTAAAACTCCACCAGGTGGCGATCCAGGCGGTGTCCTCCTCACCCCACTCGCAGATGTCGTGTTCAACGTTAGAGAGGACGGCTCGGCAATTTGGAAATAACCCCTTCTATGGTTCCTTGGGGTCGGAGTGGTATTATTGCTATGATCGCCAGTGACTGGGAAGGGGAGATCTTCTAATTCATCCCTGTCCCTCCCGTTTCCATACATGAACGGCGGCCTGTCTTCGTCCCATGCATCGCGTGGACTACCCAGGGGAGGCGTCCACATCGCCTTTTCTTTTTCTGATCGCCCAACAGGCCACGGAATTAAATTTGTATTCGCAGGCTTAGACGCGGGTTTCGGAGTTGCCGATCCAGGAATGATATTGGATTGGGAAGGAACCGGGTAGGATTTCGTCCGCAAATGTGTTCTCTGTGGGGTGCGAGGTGTGTGTATTGGTGTGTGGGGTAACGGAGGCGGGTTCCACCGGTTTGAAGGGGATTTCGAAAAGTCGTATCGTGGAACGGGTCGTATTGGGGTAGGAGCAACGACTTTTTCTAGCGTGGAACGAAGGGAGGCGATGGCAGCGGTGGATTCGGGTCGGCCTCGTTCGCTATCTCGCTCTCTTTCTTCTCTGAATTCCCTTTTACCCTCCCTCTCAGACTCGGTAGACTTCGACTCAAGCGCAAACTCCACAACATAATCTTGCCCGTAATTGTTATCCCACAACTCTCGTCCGCCAACAGAGTATCGAATGGCAAGACACATTCGCTTGCCGTCGATCCGTGCCATGAGGTCATTGAGACGGACACTGAATACGAAAATGTCCGTGCGCGGAGAAGGGGAAGAAACGTATCGCGCTGAAACCTCCGACGTCGTCTGCCAGGCATCGAAAGTGAAGCGCGCAACGACAATTTTGGCGTAGGCGAGATTGGCGACGCGGACGCGACCAACGACAGAAGGGGAGTCGGTACTTAGCTCAAGACTCTCAAGGAGGACATCAGTGTGTCCCGGAACAACGAGGCGTGGGGGCATGTTGATGTGGTGCATGGCGAGATTACGAGTGGGATGCGATGAGTTCGAGCCGAAAACCCAGTCGGGGAAGTCGGTATCAGTGCCCGACGCGGTGTCTTCGGTAGGACTTCCATCACGAGAAACAGCAAGGGGTTTTTGTTCGGCAAGAAAAAGCTTAACGTGCTCCAGCTGGGCGTCGAAATGGACGTTCTTCGGGGCGTGGGTTGGTGTTGCAGGGGCGCTTTTGGATTCAATGTAAGGAGAGCGAGTAGTAAGGAGAGAAAGGGACTTGGAAGGCTTCAAAGAGGACTTTACTAGCTGGCCAGACTTTTTTCGTATAAGGCGGGGTTGAGATTGGGAAGTAGAGAGTGTAGAGGTGGATGGGGGTTCCAAGGAAGACGAAGACGATGGTGCGTGGGATTCGGAAAAGTTTCGAGCAGTAGTAAGACGCAGTGAAACACCAGGCGAGTAGAGTAATGGACGGCGAGAAGTGGGTTCTGTGTGCTCGGAGCTAGCTCTTTTTATTCGACGAGACGCAGTTGGGCGACTGGTATCGCTTCCAGATGAAGATGAAGAACCAGACTCGTCAAAAGCCAGCGGGGGGGAAGACTGTTGAATTACGACTCTGATGGGCACAGCGGAGGAGGACTCTCGAGACAATCGCCTTGGAACAAGCGGCAAAGGCGCACCAGCCTGATTTCCTGTAAATAGGGGATTAGGAGGCGACATGCGCTGAGTCGCTAGCATCTGGGGGGCGTAAAGGGTGAATACAAGTAGAAAAACGGAGAAATATAACTCGCCTTGTGTCTCGCCAGGATGAGAGGGTCCGCGGAGAGAGAGACGCGGACTTTTGATAACTAACAAGTAAAAGCGTGGATACTTTAAATTTCGGGTTTAGATTTCTAATAGTGGATCTCCATTTTTATCACAACATTTTAGAGTTGCGGCTAACATCTTTCCATCCGTGTCTCACTTTTTTGATATTTCTTTCCGACACGGTCATATCTTTGAATTCAGTCCTGCTCTTCGAGACAGAACGATCATTGTCTCTAAGATAACAGCTAGGGATTTCCATCAAACGAATTCCACTTTCTAGTTGAAAAGCTCTCCGCGGTAAAAATGAACTTACTGACGAATTGAACATTCGAGGTGGTTAACGAACGTGCCTGTTGGCTGTGGCAATAATCATATATTTGTCACATGCATGCGTCATGATCATCAGAGTCACGGTCAACCACCACTTGACAACCATTTCCCCCTGAGTAAGTGCAATTTACATTTCAAATTACGAGATATATTTTACGCCAGTTTTGCGACAGTCATATCTACCACGTACCAGTTATGTCGTACTCGTTCAGCGTTCTAGGCCTGGTTTCAACGCCGAGGGCCCACGCTTGGTACATTGCAGACTGTCGAAATCAATCATAAAATGATTCGAAGTACGAGCAGGTATGGTACTTACGGTCCGAATGTCACCACTGTATTCATGTCTAGTCTCGACAAGAATTTCTACCCAGAGTGGCAAATCACCCATTCGAGGATAGGCAATGAACTTCTCTTCTTGTGTTCGCATCCTACCTTACTAGCGAAGCGACACTGGACGTAACCACTTCATGGTACCGGTTCGTGCCTTTTCACATCCAGCTATATACATCCACACTGCACAACTTAAAGGTTGAGCTACCCAACCTGCTTTGTTCTACTGGAAATTCCAAATCCGCCTTCCACGGATACCTTGCGATGATACGATGATACAAATCTGGCTATGTCATCAACCTCGCTCCCTCCGAGTTGACTTTAAGCTGGCTCTGAGTATAGCAAGTTACTTAGCATTTAAACTCAGGCCGCCCTTGACACCCCTCGATACGCACAACGACCGACGATGAAGCTGAGCATCATCCTCTACCCCAAAGTCAACTTGTTGTTGGCTTAGCTTAACAACTCTCGGTCATCATGACCCTCGTTTGTCATAATTTACCAGCCTGGGCCCGCGGCTATCTCACACTCAGAGCGCGGTGACAAATGGAACTTTGCCCTTTCTCTCCCTGATCATGAGATGACATTGCGATACCTCCGCATTTAAACTTTAATCTGTGTTTTTACAGTCTTCCTCAGCATGGCTGATTGTCCTCTTCCCCCGCATGTCGCCGCTTTGCGCCGGTTACACGATATCGATGCGTCCAACGTTTGTCCATTTCTATCTATCCGCTATCTATTATTCTTTTCCTATCGTTCGTTGTTTTCATCCTTGGGCCTCAATGCTGATAATCCTTTCAACTTGTAACGGCATCCGTTTCTCTCCATGTTAGTGTGATAGATGACGTTTTGTTGTCCACTGACAGGATATCACGATGTTTTTACAGTTGTTCAATAAGATTAGCACAGCATCCCCCTTAGCTCAGTGGTAGAGCGCGTCACTAGTATTCATCGTGCTATGACGAGGTCAGTCGTTCAAGTCGGCTAGGGGGAATACAGTTTTGTGTTGTCCTCTGTTTTTGCTACTTTCATCGCTTGTCTTACTAAATTTCAGCGACAACTATGCCATCACCTGAATGGAAGTACATTCCGCGGTCCGTCACTTGACCGCATTATCTCAGATGGGTCTTTTGACTTGATCCCTCTCCTGCCCTCTCTGTAGCCTGCGTTCCACGTCGCCGTGGTCTGTCAGAAAGGGAACAAGATGAGTATGCTTCACTGATGGTTATTTGTGTCTCTCGTCCCTTTCCCTTGTCTTGTTTTTGTAATGGAGGTTCCGGAGTGGCTCTTACGAATCGTGGAGGCTTTGGGGTATTCTACAATACGAGAAAAAAAATCTCGTCTCAATCATTATGATCAGTTCATGACACCAAAAATTCGAACCTTGAGGCCAAACTCTCGCCGTCGTCGGGCGAACAACGGCTCAATCTCGTCAAGTAGCTTTGAGCGGAAGGGGAGGACAAAACACCGCTCTCGTTGCTTTCCAGTTGAACGAGTCTCCAGTATCACGAAGGTTGGGTCTATGTATCTGGATTCACGTCTGGGACAAGTGTGGCGAAAAAGCTCCTGAAAAGCGCGCAGGATGAGGTCGGCAAAAAAGAACTCGAAGTCTATAGTGACATAACGTGCTGACATGCTGTAAACAATAGGGCCGAGCAAAATGAGGTCGAGCAGAACAGGGAGTCGATCCGTGAAACAAGTTTGCTCGACTAGTAAAGCATCATTTCTAGGCCAAGATTCAAGCCGTTTAACTACAGTGGTTACTGTTGAGCTATCGGAGATGGTCATTCGTAAACGCATGTACACGCAATGTCCAGGAGATTGATTGGTTGATATCTCGGCGACAAGATAGTGGAATAGATTATCAGATGCATGATCTTTATAGGCCCGGAGCTCATGCACTCGTTCCCGTCCAATTCGAGAACGCTGAGAGGCATAGTCTCCGTTGGAACTCTGAGTATAGACCTCGAGCACGTCCTTTTCCCACTCCTCGCATGAGCGTGGATGAGAGCGAAATTCCACAAACGAATCAGATGGGTCTGGTTGGTATATCGACTTGACGTTGGATATCAATGTATTGGCACCGAGACGAGAAGAAATGTGGCGAATCGCACCAACAACAAGATCGGCGCGCTGCATATTATGTGGAAGGCAGCCAAAGTTGTGGCTCTGAATCAGGTGAAGTTGTTCTGGTATATGAGGGATGTGGACTTGGCTACGAGATTTTTCGCCCTGAATTTATAGGTTGGAAGCAGTGGCAGGGATGGGGCCACAATCATTGAGTATAAGAGCCCTTCGCATTTTGATCCCAGAATTGGGTATGATTCTAAGTAGGACTATTGATATCAGGGGCAATGAATTGTTGCAAAATCCGTGAGGTGGATGACTTTGGAGGAATACAAACGTGGAAACTTGATCATGATGGTAACCAGAAAATGTTGTTGTTCGGATCTACATCCGAATTTCCGATGCTCTCTTTGACTTCCAATTGTACACTTGTAAGTACTCTTTGCAGTCAGCCGTGAATGCTGCGTTCAGGCGAAGCCCATTGTATGAGCCAGGATATGTGCAAATTATCACGATTGCTTCGCCCTTTGAACAAAAGAGTTGGGAACGATCTCGTAACTCGAGATTATCATCGCGCCACACGATAGATAGAAGCTTTCAACGTCCAGTATGAACGAACTACAAACCAATGACTCGGGACCATACTGGATAACGAAGTACCTTTTAATTTGGTAGCCAAATCTCAGCTGACAAGGCCCACGATGAACACGGTTCTCCGTAAGGCAGATAGCTGTGAAGATCTGTGGCTTCGCCGAGGCGGCTCCAAAACGTGTCTTGCGTATTTGAAGTAAGGGAGATTGGTACTAAATTGGTGAACCAGGTGCGGTGGGAAAGAAAATTTGCCACCCTTCGTCCAGTACTCTCAAGTTGGTCCTTTATTCCCTCGTAATATTAATATTGTGCTTCAGATTACAATGCCTCCCTCTCTCGACCATTCCCTCACAACTGCTCAGCCTCATGCCAACTCTCAGGACAATGATGCCTTAATTGGCGCTTGAAATGGCATCCCCACAACAAATCGCGATTTTTTAAACGGTAACCTAATAATGACAATTTATCGATCCAGCACAACACTTCAATAATCCATTCTGTCTGGCAGGCGCAGAGTTTCATAAACTCTGAGAATTCTGATTGATTTAATTAGTTGGCAGGATGAAGATAGGTACATCACCTTGTATCCCTGGCGGGATTGTGGCGCATATATCCATTTCTTTTGAACAGCGGCAGCAATGGCGATAGTACAGAGCAGCGCTTCAATACGTTTGCAATTGGGCCGACGATCTGCCTAAATGTGGCTGGTTTGTATGAACTTGAATCCCCACGAAGGAGGCCAAGGCGAAAAACGCGCACCCACGCCGTACGTATGAACCTTATCAACGCATATTTAAACTGTCAGGACTGGGAAGGTCCCGAGGATATCTCGAAAGGAGACTCCAGAGACTGGTGGGTAGAGCGATGTGTTGGAGCCAACATATGTATAGGAATAAGTTGGTTTGATGGGCAAATTTAGTACGTTCGCTTGTAACATTGCCCATGAATTATGAACTAGTATGGTGACCTCCTCCTCTCCGGCAATTATCTATGTTCAGGACCAATCCATCTTTCGGCAGTGGAAACCACAAATAATTGATTGTGACGATGTCTACGCAAGAGTCTTCTTGATATGGGGTATCTAATCAATAGCGCTGCGCACAAAGGGTGGTGCCGACACTTCACATCTAACACACTATGTAAAAAGGTACATGGTTACATGATTGTATGGCTACACAAACCTACATTGAAGTGTCTTCCGTTGTTCTTTTTCTTCTTGTCTCCTTCTTCGGTTTTCTTCTCGTCTTTGTCGTCCAATTATTCGCCTTTGTCGTACGGGTGCCAAAGCCTTCATTATTTTGTCTTTGATGTTCTCCCAACCTGAAAGGTATCATGGTGTAAGGAATTTACCAGGATCAAGCCACTCACCACGATCCGTCAGCTCCTTCGAAAGTTTGACGCATGGCATATCCTTGATCCACTGCCGACAACGTCTGAAGGTTCCTCCCCATCCTAACAACTCTAATGAGCAATTGAAGAAAAATGGATATGAAACACCCTCACCAATATCATCGAGCCTCTTTTCGATGCTACATGAATATCGATTAGGACAAACAACCATGTGATGTTGAGTGTTTTTACGCTTTGAAACGTCGTTGCTGGACGAGTATTATTTCTTTGGAACGATTTTCACTCCGATGGTTGAGCTATTGATTCAAATAACAGCCGTCCTGTGAAGGGCATGAGCAACCAAAGCAGCAAAAAATGCCTGAGATGAGTTTGTACCCTTATGCGTCGCTCTCTTTCCTGAAGGCATGCTTTCACCCACTCATCTCGAGCTACACCTGATAACTTTAGATAGTCTTGACATAGATTGGTAGCGTAGTCCTCGAAAATATCATATCGATTGTCTTCAGGGGAACTTTCTTCTAACTCAATGTTACCTGATAGTACTGTGTTAGAAATGTTTAGTGATTTGTCAATATCATGCCTTACTTATGAAGTGTTTACTTAGGTAGACGGACGGCAAGAGTTTCCACAGACTGATATCCAAAGTCTGGTTATATTCGCGCTCCATCTTCTCAAGAAAAGGCTTCAGGCTAGGTGGATCATGATTTTTTGACGAAACAATGAAAATGTTATGAACTCACTCAATCAAACCAACTTTTCCATCGCCGATGCACTGATTGCAGCAGCGTCGACTGTTTGACCATATAAATTTAGTGCCTTTCAGTTTATTACAATACTAGGACAAAGTCAGTGGCCCATCTATGCACGAAGAAAGCATAAGCCGTACATCACAAAGCTCGTCGAAAACAAGGGCAGCGAATTGGGCCTCGTTGAGATCATCCGGGCACTCGCGAAAGCAACCTACATTGATTCGAGCTTGCTGCCAAACATATTTTGCTGACTTTGTCATAAGGACTCGTCGCAGAGTTTTAGATGTCCGAGAAAGATGGAGAATGTCGACTGAAGAGAGGTACATGAGTCTGTGAAGGATCGATAGTCAAAGTCTGACTGTATGGAAAACGGACTCAATGAATACTTCGTGAAATACGTCAAGAGGCATTTCAACAATTCCCGACAGTACTCCAGTGAGCCTCCCGGCGCGCCGTCCTGAGACGTTCTTGACCAACCCAGTAACAGTAGTCACGGCAATGGTCGCATTGGGAGTCCTAGTTTTATCCGCAGACAAGCTAGCGAGACGAGAAGAACGCCGAGGCTGCTGCCGCTGCCGAGGCATATGTTTGCGAGAAGGAAAAAAAATCAAAGGATGCCCCGGATCAGTGCATCATCAAAATGACAAAAGCTGAACGGATGACCAAGGTGTTCACGTTCAGCGCTTGATCATGATCAAGCGATTGGACCATGGCAGTGATCTACTACTGGCAACGGCTACTACAGAGAAGCTGTGCGCAAACCAAACCGTGACGGCAACGGAACTTTAGAAGTTGCGTGGTCTACGCAAGACGCCAAACTCATGATCACTCGAGGGTGATCTTGATATGGCGCATCTGACCAATAATGGTGCGCATGGCTGCATGACTATGTGGCTACACGAACCTACTTGGCGATAAGGAGTAGAGTCATTTTCTATTCAAGTGCCTTGCGTTTTTCTTCATCTCTTTCTCTAGTTTTGCTCGTACGGGTTTCAAATCTTTCATTACTTCGTATTTGATGTTATCCCAACCTGAGAAGGTATCATATCATCATAAGGGATTTGCTTGGATTAGGCTACTCACCACGATCCGTTAGCTCCCTTGGTTGTGTGAGCCACGGCTTACCATTCTTGATCCACTGTCGACAACACTGTCTGAACTCTTCTCCCCATCCTAACAACTCTAATGAGCAATTGGGAAAAATGTAGATGTAGCACCCCACTGCTCACCAATATCATCGAGCCTCTTTTCGATGCTACAGAGATATTGATTAGAACAAACGACCATGTAATCTTGAGAGAGTTTCTTACGCTTTGCAACGTAGATGTTGGAGACGCCTGACTTCTTTGAAACGATTTTTAATCTGTTGATTAAACCATTGATTCAAATAGCAACCGTGCTGTGAAGGGCATGAGCAACCAAAGTAACTGAATAAATGCCAGAGATGAATTTGCACTTGTATGCGTCGCTGTCTTTCCTGAAGACGTGCTTGCACCCACTCATCTCGAGCCACACCTGATAACTTCAGGTAGTCTTGAAATAAACTGGTCGCGTACTCCTCAAAGATATCATATCGATTTTTTTCAGGGGCATGTTCTTCTAACTCGACCTCTCCTGTTATGAGGTCAGAAATGCCCAGAGATTAGTCACTATCAATGCCTTACTTATGAAGTGTTTGATTATGTAGACGGATGGGAAGAGTTTCCAGAAACTCATATCCAAAGTCGCGTTATATTCGAGCTCCATCTTCCGAAGAAACGGTTTTAGGCTAGATTGCTCAGAATTTTTGGATGAGAGAACGAACATGTCATCGACTCACTGAAGCAAGCCAACTTTTCCATCGTTGATGCATTTATTACAGCAGCGTCGACAGTTTGACCATATAAAATAGGTGCCTTTCAAGTTATTACAATACTAGGAAAAAGTCAGTTGCCGCATCCATGTACGAACAAACGATAAGCCGCACATCACAAAGCTCATCGAAAATAAGGGCAGCAAATTGGGCCTCGTTGAGATCATCCGGGCACTCGAGAAAGTACCCAAAATTAACTCGAGCTCGCTTCCAGACATATTGTGCTGAATTTGTTATAAGAACTCGTCGTAGACTTTTGGATGTTCGGGAAAGATGGAGAATGTCGACTGAAGTGAGGTACAGAAAAGTCTATGTGAAGATTCAACAGTCAAAACCTGAAAGGATAAGAAAACAGAGTCAATACATACTTCGTAAAGGATGTCGAGAGGCATTTCAGCAATTCCTGAGAGTGCTTCGCTCACTCCACCCCGTCCAGAGACGTTTTTGAACAACCCAGGAGCAGTAGTCAATGTAATGGTAGCATCTGAAGCACTAGTGTTATCTACAGAAAAGCCAGCGAGACGAGAAGAACGTCGAGGCATATATTTGCCTGAGGTGCCGAGGTGCCACAGAATTAACGTGTTGAACGTGAAGCCACACCAGCCATCAGTGCATCATCAAAGTGAACAAATAGAGGCAAACTTCTGCGCAAACCCAACAGCAACGAAACGTTAACAGGACTTTAGAAAGATTCTTCTACTGATTGGCTGGCCTAATGGCGGACGAATACCCAACTCTTCTCCGTACGTCCCCCTGCATCACTTCATTATCTATTGGTGACCGTACAATATAGACTCGGAGCAGATGAGCTTGGTACAACTCTTCGTACCAGCAGAAGTTGCCCATGACACAGTTGCAGAGCTTGGTGAACTTGGAAATGTCCAGTTCAAAGATGTAATTATCCATTCAGCTCTGAAGTATACCTTGACACTGTCTAATGAGCTTGACGCCTTAGTTAAACCCTACTATCAATCCTTTCCAACGCTCGTTCGTCGGAGAGATTCGGCGTATCGACGAGATGGCACGTCGCGTCCGCTTCTTTGCCACTCAAATACAGAAGGAGAAAGACGTTATTCCTATCCGTCCTTTATATGACTCGGCCCCATTGATCACGGTGGGCCCTAGGGCTGCGCAAACCATCGACGACCTTGATGTGACCTTGGCGGAGCATGAGTTGAGGTTGTTGAAGATGAACGATAGTTATCAGACATTGAGTGAGAGAACTAGAGAGCTCCAGGAGGCCAGGCATGTTCTAAGGGAGACTGCTCAGTTCTTTGACAAGGTTGGTGAATCCTTGATGATTAAGTATGGCTGTGCTGAACTCATCATCTCCACACAAGGCCCAAGGTCAGCAAAGCACAATTCGGTCTTCTTTCGACGAGAGCATGACAACACCCCTTCTCTTTCACGAGGAGCGTGACACTTTACAATATACTCTCCAGTACGTGTACATTCCTTACGCCATCCAACCTCGACCAATTTTTTTTCTCAGGTTCGTAACGGGAACCATTGAGCGCTCCCGTGTCCCTATTTTTGAACGGGTTCTCTGGCGCGTTCTCCGTGGAAATTTATACATGAATCACACGGACATAGAAGAGCCATTCGTAGATCCTGCAACAGGCGAAGAAACCCGCAAGAACGTTTTCATAATCTTTGCACATGGCGACGCCCTTCTCTCCAAAATCCGTAAGGTTGCCGAATCAATGGGCGCAACTCTCTACCCCATAGATGCAAATGCGGACAGGCGTGCGGACTCCCTACGTGATGTTACCAACCGTCTCGAGGATATTCAGACTGTCCTGTTTAATACTGGCACCAACAGACGTTCGGAGCTTGTTAGACTGGGCGAGAACTTGAGGATATGGCAGGATGTCGTTAGGAAGGAGAAGCTGATTTATGAGACGTTGAATTTGTTCAATTATGATGTTAGGAGGAAGACGCTGATTGCAGAGGGTTGGGTACCGACGAGGGATATCACTAATATTCAGATCGCTCTTAGGCATGCAACGGTACGTTCAATTCTGTATCATGGGCTTGATCAATGGCTGACTTGTTTGCTTGAAGGAGGAATCTGGCACCAGCGTACCGCCCATCTTGCACGAACTGCGCACTAGCAAGACCCCTCCTACCTTTTTCCGAACCAACAAGTTCACCATTGGTTTCCAGACGATTATGGACAGTTATGGAACGGCAAAGTATCAGGAAACCAACCCTGGACTTTTCGCGGTCGCTACGTTCCCTTTCCTTTTTGCAGTCATGTTTGGCGACATTGGACATGGCTTCATCCTCTTCTCTTTTGCTCTGTACATGATCTTGTCTGAGAGGAAGCTTGCACGCAAGGAACTTGATGAGGCAAGTGTATTTTCATCTTCTTATCTAGACTTGATTAACCCTTTGTACAGATTTCTGCCCAATTTTTCTTGTGAGTCGATATCCGCTGTGAAGATTAAAACGTCTCTAATCACCCCCACGCACCAGCGGGCGATATATCATCCTGCTCATGGGCATGTTTTCCATGTACACTGGTCTCATGTACAACGATATCTTTTCACGATCACTTCACATTTGGCAGTCTGGCTGGAATTTCGCAACATCCACTAACTCCACTTCCGTCACGGGTACCAATACTGGAAATGTATACCCCTTTGGTTTGGACCCTGGCTGGCATGGTGCGGATAACATGCTTGTTTTCACCAATTCTTACAAGATGAAAATGTCGATCGTTCTTGGTGTAACACATGTGCGTTTATTTGGCTATTTCACTTTTTTATTATTAATTTGTGTAACGATGGTGTTGGTAGATGACGTTTGCGTTATGCCTCCAACTGCCTAATCACATCCGGTTCAAACGACCTGTGGATATCTACGCGAATTTCATTCCTCAAATGATTTTCCTGCAATCCATCTTCGGCTATCTCGCGCTTTGTATCCTTTACAAGTGGAGCGTGGATTGGTCGAAATCCACTTTGGCCCCGCCGTCGTTGTTGAACATGCTCATTGCGATGTTTTTATCACCTGGAACTATCAAGCCGGAGTTAAGGTTGTACCCTGGTCAGGGTGTCGTGCAGGTTGTGTTGCTTCTACTGGCAGCTGTGTGCGTACCTTGGCTTCTAATCATGAAGCCTTACATCACATGGAAAGAGATGAAACGGATTGAGGGACTTCAAGGTCAGGGATATAGTGGATTGGTGGAGGGGCCACGGGACGAGCCTGACGATGTTCTTGAGGCTGAGGAAGAAGGAAATGGAAGAGCTATAGCCGAAGCTGCTGCTGATGAGGAACATGTAAGTGGCGTGTTTGTGGCATATTTTGTTTTTGTGTAATTGTCGGCTTATCATGTTGTCTCCAGGAACATCACGACTTTGGGGAAGTGGTAATTCATCAGGTCATTCACACTATTGAGTTTTGTCTCGGGTGTATTTCGCATACGGCGTCATATCTTCGGCTTTGGGCATTGTCGCTTGCTCATGCACAGCTTTCGGAGGTTTTGTGGTCTATGACGCTGGAGAAAGCGTTGCATCCAAAGAATTTGTTTGGGTGGGTAACCCTGATTTTGGTGGGGGCGTTCTGGTTTTGCGGAACGGTGGGGGTTCTTTGTTTGATGGAGGTAAGGGCCGATTGATGGTCTTGTGACAATCTTGAATGTGATTTGGACTAACTAATCTGGTTTGGCAGGGCCTATCGGCGTTCTTGCATGCATTGCGTTTGCATTGGGTTGAGGCGAACAGCAAGCACTTTGAGGGAGGTGGACATGTGAGTTTTGACACGTTTTGTGTAATCTTGATGCTGATCGGATGGGATTTGATCTGTAGGCTTTCACACCGCTCACATTTGCAGACGATTCCGTCAAGGAATAGAATATTTTTTTTCTGTCACGGGGATGATGATCTTTCGGGAGGAGTAAGTTTTTTCGAATTTAAACTCCGCCATAGGGGATTAAAAGTAGATTTGATTGATTTTCCCATCTGTTCAATCTTTCCTCCTTCCCCCCCTTTCCGCTTTAGAAGGTGAGTTCGTCGTTTGCCTCGTTGATTCCGCCAGGCAGCTCAACGTGAAAAGGCTTTCTTTGCCAATCTTATAGAAATAGAGCGTCGATCTTTGTTCGACAAGGCCCTGTAACGACTTTAGACTTCACATAACTACTACAATTCAGTCTACAAAGGTTTGTCTCCTCAACTGCCATATAATTTTTTTTTTACTCATTGTCTTTTAGATACCAGCAATGCCTGCTGCTACTGCCTCAGCCACTGCAACCCCTTCTCCTGCTTCTCTCAAGGCCGCCGCCGCTGCCCCTTCAGATGCCGTCGCTGCCCTTCTAGTCGCTGATCAAGCTGCTCGTACTTCAGCAGCTCAATCTTTCGCCGCGACCGCTCAAAAAGAAGGCCCATCGGCACTCACTTCAGCCGGTTTCCCTTCAGCTGTCCTAGCAGCTCTTGCCGACAAAAAATCACCCGCTGCTCGTGAGGCTGCTGCTGATGCCATCGTCCAGCTCGTCAATGCTGGCGCCATCAAGGCTATTGAGCCTATCTTCGTTTCTTCTGGCATCTACGCCGCTCTTCTCGAAGCCTTTGCCGACAAGATCGCTAACGCCAGGACTGCGGCCGTTGAGGCCGTTCGCAGCTTCGTCGCTGCTATGAACCCCTGGGCAACAGGACTTCTCCTTCCTGCTCTTCTTCATGAAATCAAAACTGCCGGAAAGTGGCAGGTCAAAACAGGTGCTCTCGTCGTCCTCAACCAACTCGTCGTCAGCGCACCATCTCAGACTGCCCGCCTTACCCCTGACATCGTCCCAGTCCTCGCAGAGGCTATCTGGGATACCAAAGCCGATGTCAAGAAGGCTGCCCGGGACTCTCTTACAAAGGCCACCGCTCTTGTGTCGAACAAAGATATCGAACGTTTTATTCCTGCACTTATTAAGGCTCTCATTAATCCCGTTGAGGAGGTTCCTGGAACCATCGCCCTCCTCTCGGCCACCACATTCGTTACTGAAGTAGATTCGCCCACCCTCTCTCTCATGGTCCCCCTTCTCTCTCGTGGTCTCAACGAGAAGCTCACCGCTACCAAGCGTAAGGTTGCTGTGTAAGTTTCCTCCGATAAGCTTTTTTAATTTTCTTTTTATGAATCTATCGATCTTTAGCATCGTCGACAACATGGCCAAGCTCGTCGACTCCGAAGTAACCGTCAGGCCCTTCTTGCCTAAGCTTCTCCCCGGTCTCATCAAGGTCGAGACTACCATCGGTGACCCTGAAGCGCGCAGCGTCGTGCAGAGGGCTATCAAGACTCTCCGCCAGGTCGGAAAGGTCCCTGAGGGTGATGGCTCCGATCTTCCTCCCCTCAAGTTTGCTGAGGGCCCCGCGCTGGCGCAATCCCTCGTCTCTGTCTACAAGAAACTTGGCAACGCCAACTTCCCCGCCAACGATGTCACCACCGTCTACGTCGCTGCCCTCGCCGCCAACCTCGTCAACGCCAAGAACTTTGACGTTCCTCAGTGGGACGCTCTCGCTCCCTTCCTTACCTTCGTTGCTGCCTCCCCCGACTCCATCTCTGTCACTCACGAGTGGGTCGTCCGCTCTGCCGTTGAGGGCGATGAGGAGGAACAAGAGGAGGACACTGAGGAGGGTGAAGACCTTTGCAACTGCCAGTTCTCCCTTGCCTACGGTGCCAAGATTTTGCTCAACACCGCTACCCTCCGTCTCAAGCGTGGCCACCGCTACGGTCTTTGCGGTAAGAACGGTACCGGAAAGTCTACCCTCATGAGGGCCATCACCAACGGGTACGGACTGCTTCTTCCTTAACTTTGTCTTCGTTACTGACTAGTCCTTTACAGTCAAGTCGAGGGCTTCCCTTCTCCTGACGAAGTCCGCACTTTCTACGTCGAGCACGACATTGATGGAAGCGAAGAAAGCACTTCCGTCCTCGAGTTCATCCTCGCTGACAAGCGTATCCTCGCCGAAAAGCAGGAAGTCATTGACACCCTCGCTTCCGTCGGCTTCTCCGATGAGCGCCAAAAGCATGCCATCGGTAGCTTGTCTGGTGGTTGGAAGATGAAGCTCGCTCTTGCTCGCGCCATGCTTTTCAAGGCTGATATCCTCCTTCTCGATGAGCCCACTAACCATCTTGATGTCGTCAACGTTGCTTGGTTGGAGAACTACCTTACCAGCCTCAAGACTTGCACTTCCAGTACGTCCATGTCATTGTTCTTTATACAAGATGATTTTTCTCATCACCCTCTGCAGTCATCGTCTCTCACGACTCTGGCTTCTTGAACAACACCATCACTGATGTCCTCCATCTTAACCGCTTCAAGCTCCGCACCTACCGCGGTAACCTCGAGGCCTTCGTCGCCAAGGTTCCTGAGGCCAAGTCCTACTACACCCTTGAGGCTGCTGAGGACTACAAGTTCAAGCTCCCCGATCCCCCCATGCTCGAGGGTGTCAAGACCAAGGAGAAGTCCCTCCTTAAGATGTTCGTACTACTCTCTGCTCTTTATTGTTGTTCTTGCTGACATTCCTCCAGGCGTAAGGTCGGCTTCCAGTACCCCACCCAGCCCGTCCAACAGCTCTATGACATCACCCTTCAAGTCTCTCTCTCATCCCGTGTCGCTGTCCTCGGTCCCAACGGTTCCGGAAAGTCCACCCTCGTCAAGCTCCTCATTGGTGACATGGAACAGAACAAAGGTGGTGAGATCTGGAAGCACCCTAACTTGGTCATCGGTTACGTTGCCCAGCACGCTTTCCACCACATCGATCACCATCTCGACAAGACCCCTCTCGAGTACATGCTCTGGCGTTACCAGACTGGTGAAGATCTTGAGGAGATGTCCAAGGCCACCCGCCAGATCTCGGAAGAGGAGGCCCAGAAGATGAAGGATGGTTCTATCGTCATCGTTGAAGGACAGAAGAGGATCATTGATGAGATCATTGCCCGCAAGAAGCTCAAGCAATCCTATGAGTATGAGGTCTCCTTCAAGGCTCTCTCCTCCTCTGAGAACATCTGGATCTCTCGTGATGAGCTCATCAAGCGTGGTTTCGAAAAGGTCAGTCATATTTTCATAAGCCTAGGTTGACCTTCTTTACTGATGCTGTCGTTACCGTTTACAGAAAGTCCTCGAGGTTGATACTCGTGAGGCTCAACGTCTCGGTCTCCTCCGCCCCCTCGTTCGTCGCGAGATTGAGAAGCACTTCGCTGACTTCGGTCTTGAGCCCGAGTTCGTCTCCCACAACACCATGCGTGGTCTCTCTGGTGGTCAAAAAGTCAAGATCGTTCTTGGTGCTGCCACATGGCGTCGTCCTCACGTCATCTGTTTGGATGAGCCCACTAGTACGTTTCATCCACTCTCTGCTTTCGTGTGTCAGTAACTTATCTACCTGAACAGACTACCTCGATCGTGAGTCTCTCGCTGCGCTCATCGAGGCTCTCAAGGTCTTCGAGGGTGGTGTGCTCGTCATCACTCACAACCGTGACTTCTCCGAGTCCCTGTGCAAGGAGTACGTTTTTTTTCCCCCTTATCCTCTTGGACGTTTGTCTTATATGATACTTGCAGAGTCTGGGCCATGCGTGACGGTCGTCTTGAGGCCTCTGGTCACAACTGGGTTGAAGGCCAGGGATCTGGTCCTCGTATTGACAAGGCCGATGGCGAGGAAGAAGTCCAATACGATGCTATGGGCAACAAGATTGAGGTCAAGAAGCAGAAGAAACTGACTGCTTCTGAGGCACGCAAGGTTCGTTTTTTTTTCGGCCGTTGGATTTTCCGCCTGTATATTTACCCTTTTTTTCTCTAGGCCAAGAAGGACCGTATCGCACGGAGGAAGCGTGGAGAGGAGGTCTTCACCGACGAAGAGCTATAGATTCGTCTGGTTGTTGTTCTCCTTCCACTTTCTCTCTTCTTTCTTGCTTTTTCATATTACTCCATATTGTCTTTGTGCGGTACCCTGTCTCAAGCCTCTTGTATGCTGTTGTCTGTATTCTCGTATAATCCCTCATGTTACCTATACACGCCTTCAATTGCACGAATTCTACTTCATAATCTGGATTGTTGCAAGTGTTGCTCTTGAATGTAGAGATAAATCGATGAATTCAAGTGCAATCTCATCTAATCACCGAACGGCTGGGTAATTGTTGGTTGTTTCGGACAACGCCTTTGGAAATTCTTCAGGAGTTCCGGCTGGCCACTGGTACAATTGTTGTTTACTACCCTGCTACCCTGATACCCTCCATTCTCGGACTCTGGATATTCTCCCGATAATTTGAAGTAGTTTTTAATTTCATAACCAACACTTCCTTCTTACTGATTCAACAACGCGGCAACTAGTGACCTCCAACGAAAATCACGAAATATGTACGCAAAAACCCTCCGACATCGATGCAACCGCCTACGAGCCCTTCATGAACAGCAACTTCTCATTCACCGCGCGTCTAATCCGGAATCAGTACAAAATTCTTCGCAGCGCTCTCTGCTCGGTCGACGACGATGACGACGTGCCAGATGAGTTTTACTTGGGAAAAGACGAGAACGGTTCGGACGATGAATCTACTGAGGAATCCAATAGTAGTCATCACGGTGAGGCAGAGGGGTTAGCTTCAGGGTCTGGTAAGAAGAATTTAGTAGGCTTCTCCTATGACTTGACTGATGCATGCATGCGCGCTTCAGGAGTTGAACGCGACTTCAACGCGTTCCCTCCCAGAATCTGCTTGCTAGGTCTTCCTACAGAAATTATAGAACAAATCGCTACCTGCCTGCGTTATCCTCTCCCCGTTCTCGACGCGGCTAGTCGATATATCGATGATCGATACTCGGACTTTGCGGATGCACGTTTCGCCTTGAGCGCCTATTCGAAGACGTGTTCCACAATACGGCCTATCGTTGAACGAGTTCTCTACCGTGACATACAACTGGATTTCACGGGTTGGAAAGGACGGAAACACACTCAATGGCCTGCAGCTAGCCTATACCTCCTGTTACCCACCCTCAAGACGCGACCACAACTAGGAAAACTTATTCGTACAGCTGCCTTGGATTATCAGCTTTCAACGGAATCCAATGCTCTAGAAGATGCTCTAGAAGACTTTCTAGAGCTTACTCCCAATTTACGAACATTGTATCTATGGCAATGTCCACTTGCCCTCTGGAACTTTGCTCCCCATAAAATCACGACCTTTGCGACGACCTTTGCGCCAGATATAATACACTCCATCCTTAATAATTTCCCGCAATTAGAGAACCTATACCTCCGTGACTGCTCCGTTATGGGCTTTACCCTGGATCTCCCTCGACACAATCTGAAAACAGTCAGGCTTGCCAGTAACCACCACAACGCTGCTGCACATCTCACGCGCGCACTAGCTTTGTGCTCAAAATCCGCTACACATCTAGATGTCAGGTTCATTGGCGGCTTCCTCCACCAATCTCCTGCATTCGACCCAAAGGTCGATCATGTTCCCCCTTCTCCCGCAACCAGCCTTCGCAGCCTCCGGCTGGATAATATCAGTGTCTTCAGCCACGTCAACAGCGCTTACACGCAAGTATTGCAGAGTTTAACCGCGCTCGAACATCTACATCTATCGCACCACAGTTGTTTTGATTCAGGGGCCTTCAAACTTCTGCCACCAGCTCTTCATAAGCTCACAGTATCAGACTACTACGGCTCTTGGGAGACAAGGCCAGTCAAAAAAGAACCGGAATTCAAGAATAAAGATTTCATGCTCTCTTTGGCTAAGTGTATTGCTACGCTTGTGCCCTCGACCATTTCTTTGATCACTATTTCACCTGGAATCGATAAGGAGGAAGACTTGTCATACGATTTGGTCTTGACGATATGTGAATGGGGGAAGATCAAGTCGCATTTAGCTGAAGACAAGACGGAATTTGTGGAACTTCTGGTAAGTTTCTTCGCATTTGTTGCTACAGTTTGTATTTACTGGATCATCAGTTTTCAAGAGCTGCTTGAAGGATGGATGGCCTTCACTGGGGTACCCGTTCTATACACACCTCTTATCACTGACCTGGAATGTGTGGACATGAGCTTCTCGCGCTGCCAACATTTTGATATGTCCGTTTCCAATATGTCTACTATTAATTGTAACGAATGCTTCGACCGTTACTTTGAACTCCTTATTGAGCTGCCTTTAGTGTATATAAAATCACGAGCAACATCCACGTTGGTTAGCGCACTATGAAAAATGTTTGAGGAACCGTACGTTTGGGATACTACCCCTTCTCCTCCTTCTGCTTGCCTTCTGCCCCTCCTCCTCCTCCTCCTGCTGCACATTGCACCTCTGCCGTGGGAGTATCATTTTTGAGTAAATGCGTTGATAACGAGCCATCATCTGTGTGAAATGTCATCAATTTGCATCGATTGCGATTTGTATCCTCAAGCTAGCTTAAGACTTCTTACCGATCGAAAGATGCCTTGGAAGTTGGAACTCATGGCGGGTTTGGTCATGTTTGTTCTCCATGAGTACCTGGACAGTGGACTCGCTTGACATCATCTATGCCATCATACAGTATATATAAAAGAACAGAAGAGCACTACTTACAAAAACTTGTAGGAATGCCACCCGCGATTTACTTTCCAACCCAAGCAACAACCCAAGCAACGGCTCTCTCGGGTCGTGCCAGTCTTCTACCTCTGAGCTATGACACACGAATTGTTCTTCCATTACATGCCCACCAGCATATAATAGTCTCGAAACAGGGAATCCAAGACATGCTGTTCAAGGCAGGCATCTTACGTCGTTTCGCCATTCAAGCAGGTTTCGAAGAGAGCTTTATCCAAAAACGACCTCACCTCATTGTTGAAGTCATTCATTTCTATCTCAACTTGGAAAATAGTATCCCCAGCTCGGTGATGTCTGCCATAACGTCGATCCTGTTACCCTTCCCAGTGTATTTCCACACCCTCAATGGTTGCACGAAACCGGAGTTTCAAGAGTCATATTCAGAGCCAGTGGAGTTCGATCCATCACCACAAGTACCGTGGGCAGGGCACTCGTTCAAAAAAATCTCCCAACTTGACGTTACAAAGGGTATCCTTAAGCAGGAGGCGGAACATAACAATTCCCAACGCCACGAAACAGTAAGGCAAAATCCCGAACCTGGAATAACTGGATGCTACAAAGCAACGATGAATTCAGACATCGTTACAGGAGTTGATGCTCATCCCTTCTTCCATGTTGATGGTGTTTTCAAAGTCGAGGTACACTATCCATCTTGTATGCGTGTTCCAATTATTGAAGTCCTGGATCATTAGATCGAGGGACCTTTCACTGGATCAAACCCTTACGATAGAATGTTTTGGCACCTCGTCAAAATTGAAGATCTTCACGTTTGGACACCTGAATCTTCTCCGTATAACATTGTTGGTTGCGAGACTGCCCTGTCCATTAAGAATACACACCATTCTGGAGTTTTTTACCACACATCGCAAGTTGATGGCTGGTCTACTCAAAGGCAAGTACTTCTTACCTCACATACGACACAGCATGTGACAAATTGCTAGACTCCGCGAGGACGTGCAGAATACACAACACAGTTTCGAAATTCCCCAATCCGGCCACACTCGAAGCAAGGGTATGCATCGTATCTGGGAACCAATAATTAAGGAGCAAGTAGATCGCAGGAAGAAGAAACTTTCCGATTTTGTCGACCTCAATGATTTCTGCTATAAAGTCACCCAGGAATTCTCCAGAAGAGGCACTGCGGAGGCCGAAGTTCTTGTGCTTTGGTCCTCTAACCCGGAAACTGTGTTGCCAGATGCAACGAGCATAGATTCAATTCCCCCTTTTGCGACAATTGCTCATTTGAGTAGTCTTGCGCTTGACTTTACCAGTCTTGATACAGGAAATCTTATGCGTACCAGTACCGATCTCTCAAAAGTTATCCGGATGGACTTCGACAACGTAGTCAGTGGTGGCGCACAGGATGTCCAAACCCTTTCATTCTGTCCAGTCACTGGTCAACCAACACCTAAAGATACTCTGAGTGTTGATTCCCAGTCGACGGTTTGTAAATCGCCGGAAGAGACACCCAACAACAACCTCAGCGTTGATTCCGAGTCGACGGTTTGTAAATTGCCGGAAGAGACGCCCAACGACAATTCGAACATCGATTCCGAGTCGACGGTCTGTAAACCGTCAGAGGAGACACCTTGTCCACCAGCATCCAGTTCCGAGTCGACGGCGTCTAAACCACCGGGGAAGACCCCTTGGTACACCAGGCTTTATCATCTATTGCCGGGTCAGGGCAAGAAAAATTAACGAATGACTGGTAGGAGGTGAAAGGCACAAGTAGGTCTGTATAATATGGTTTTCTGTTCATACTGATAAGTAGTTGGTGTGTGCGTTATCTCATTGTTTACCACAAAAAGACCCTGAGCATGAACTTGAATGAGCATGTGGGGGAGCCAGCTGCGCTGGCTGAGGAAGAGACGAAACGACGACAACAACAACTTACGACACATTTCATGACATTCTCACAACGATAAGATAAGATTTCCTTACACATGTTTTCCATCCCCATATGTTTTCCTTACTATACCTCGTGTACTGGTATCACAAGTCCGATCGATCATTCTTACGCCCACATACTGTCGTTCTAAGTCAAAACTCTCGTTATTCTTGCTATCTAAAGAAGTCTACGGCGTATCGCATCACATCTCGTCACCTTTCTCTTTTCGGGTCTGCAGTGTCTTTGCCTTCGAGCCCAAGCCTTCGTGAAGCCCTACATAATTGGTGGCCAACGTGGGGAGGCTTAACACTGTCAGATCCCGCCGATAAGAACGATTTTTACTCTCAAAACAATCTCCATACCTTGCTTTCATCATTTCCTTCGGTCCACCGTCAAAACCTTCCAATAAAGGCAAGGGTAAACCCTTCCCGAAGGAGCGCTCGCCGTTACGAAGGCTCGAGCCACGCGACGTCATTCGAGGAGCCAGTTTAGAGCGTCGCTATCACTCTCCCTTACCATTTCGTCCCCGACTATCATTTCCATCGACATCAGCATCAGCACCAGCATCCATCACCGCCACGCCAGAAGCATCGCCTGAAAAGAAAGACAAGGAAGAGTTACCATCAGAAGGAATACAGGTCACGGATTTAGGATATAAAGGCTCACCAGAAGGACCAGGAGACGAAGAGGAAAAGGAAGAAGCATTATCGGAATTATCAGAACTAACGGAAGAATTTTCAACAGAATTAGATACGACGACGCAGCCTTTAGGACCAGTAAACGAACCTGTAACGACCTTCGACACCCCAGTGGAAACTACAACGACGATGCCAGATACCGTGCCCAAGGCAGGAGCGGGTTCCATGCCTGTTCCTGGTTCGAAGCGAGCTCCGTATTTCAACGGCAAAGATCCTTCGGAGCTTCTTGATTTCTTCGAGACCTTCGAGGATTTAGCTAAAGAATATTCGTTGAGTGACGCGGAGAAATGCAAGCATGTTGTCAAGTACGGGAGTAAACAAGTACGACGATTTTGGGCGAGTTTGGAGGCGTATAAGAAGGAGGATTGGGCGAAGTTTAAAGAGGCAATCATGGAGGAGTATCCTGGCGCCAAGAAGGGCGAGAGGTATACATTTTATAAGCTTGAATCTATCGTTGAGAAGCAGTCTACTCACCGTATTAAAAGCGACCGTGACATGGTCAAATATTATACGAAATTCCGTCCAGTTGCACTAGCGCTTCAAGAAGGTGGGAGGATCAGTTCCCATGAGCGCGACCGCATGTTCTGGAGGGGACTTCACTACAAATCACAACGACGGATCATGAAGCGCCTGGAAGTGGTCGATGGGAAGGATTTTGATCGAGCAAAGGTGCCGACGATGGAGAGAGTTGTTGAGGCTGGGAAGCAGGTCTTCACTCGAGAGGCGTTTGATAGGGAGAAGAGGTCGAGGAGGTCGAGGAGAGGAAGGTCGAGATCATCATCGGAGGAGAGTAGTGAGAGCAGTGAGGAGTCGGATAGCGAGGAGGAGTCAGAGAGGGATGATAGTGGAGCAGA
>JABAJW010017948.1:0-30066 GCA_018855395.1 Arthromyces matolae
GTAGTGGCACCGTCACTTTTAACAGGGCATCTACATTGACGGTTGTTGCCAGATGTATGGATTACCCGCCTTGATGGCCAACAACGGATTTACCAACGCTCAGTGTGAGTATTTGTGGAATGGTTGTGGTGTCCGTAATTGACGGAAGTGTTAAAGCCCTTTTGAATGTTGTTGAAACCATCTTGAACCTTGTATACTTGTACCTCGCACACGTCGTTGCATGGCCTCCCGCACCTCTCGTTGGCTTCGTTTCCGCGTCTTTAACCTTGGCGAAGACTATTCTCTACTGGGCGCAGGAGTACTACTGCGGATTCTGCGGCATCGGCCATAATTCAGCTTATAATCTTTTCGTCTACTGGATCATACCTAACGGGTACGCCGAATTGCCTTTTTAAATATGGTACCTTGTTAAAGCTGTTCCATAGCCTTTGGATTGTTGTTCCGGCCTTCATTGTCATTCAACTTGGTCAAGATTTGGCCAGTTCCCTCAATTATGCCGCCAGGGCATCCGCCAACGCCAAACTTATTGCTAAAAAGAAATAAACTTTGATTTGAAGACACGTACGCTGTATACCCGCTCCGCCTTTCATTCCTGACTTTGTGATATCTATGGACATCTTTCGAATGGAAATTCTATCCTGGGTACTTGAATACTCTCGTAAAGAAACGTCGCCAAGGATCCGGAGGAAAGGAATTAAGTATTGAATAACACGTATCCACAATTATCGGATCTGGGATTTATGCATTTAGGTCTCCACACTGTGTTTATGGTTGAATTCCATGACCCACGCGCGAATGGCGTCGCCAACTGTGCCTGGTGCTCTCTGAACGTCGACCCCTCTCTCCTCATCTTGTACGACTTATGTGCCGCATGATGACTGAGCCAAACTCAATGATCCGACTTTTTCTGTCGTCAAGTTTTTTTTGCACTTGTCAGAACGCCCGGAGTACCCTTTTGGCCAGACAATCTATCAGCTTCTCAAATGTTCTGCGTATCAACCCCGACCAGTAACTTTCTTCGTCTTTTCTTGACTTGATGAAACTCAGATCAAGCGCGAAGATTCTTGTAGGATTCTTACATGTACTGGTTACTTACTGTTCAAAGGATACCAATAAGTGCCGGATCGCGAATCTCCATATAAAAGCCCTAATCGCCTTACTTGTAGAATGGCGCCATATGGTTTAGCTTGCTATGACTTCTTCCAGAGTTCTTCCTTCTTTTTTTCAATTTTTTTTTCTTTAACCGATGTCACCGACAAGTTAGAGTACCAACAAGCGCCGACAGCCTTCTTGAAAGGTTCTGGCATCGTGCTAGGTTAGCGCCGTAAGTTCTATGTAGGGAACTCCGAACAAACGCAGAAAACTCCGGTGTTTTTCCAAGTCTCCCTGAGCAAATTTGACTTGCACTGTGGAATAAACATGGACATGTCACGCACTGAAGTTCATGCCGTATTTCACTGGCACTTTTGCATATTCGTGCCGTTTCGACAACCTTCTCCCGTTCCCGAGTTTAATGTATGTACAGACGGGTATATCGATATCAATCTCAAACGTTTGGTTATCCGGGTTTTTTTTTTATTCTTGGAGAGGTCGAATCCGGATATCGTGGTCTAGTAATGGACTAGGATCTTTGCAAACAAACCAGTCCTAAGAAAGATGGCTGCGTGCCGAGTCGAGGGTTGAATGACGAACGTCACTTTACTGAACGAAATGAAAAAATTGCGGATTCCAGTGCTAAAGAAATGTGCTGCGCATGCAGGCCCAAGTCGAGAGGTGAAACGTTGAATGACGAACGTCAGTTTACTGAACGAAATGAAAAAGTTGCGGATTCCAGTGCTGAGGAAATGCGCTGCGCATTCAGGCCCAGAAAAATACAGATTGTCGACTATCGGTCATGCAGAGATACAACCAAAGATAATTCCTACAACATCAAACGCCATAAATAAAAAGCTAGTAGCGCACCAGTCACCCACACCAGTGTTCCTCCATAATAACGTTGTTCATAACTTAAACATAACCCCTACACAGATCAATCCCCGAACCACACGAACACGGCATCCTTCCCTCAGGGATAGGTATAACTTGCCTGGAACTTCCCTTAGACTTAGGTTTGTTATTAGAGAGGGACGCCCTCCCTCGATTTTCTATGTATTCTTTCGTCGCCAAAGGATCGTAATCGAATAGGAATTCAGTGTTGGAGGGTATATCTTGGTTTGCGACGAAGGCGATGTAGGGCGTGTTCATCTGGTTTGTATGTGGAGGGAGAGGTTCATGAGCTTTTTCTGAGGGAGAGGGTGTGGGTGATTGGACTGACCTCGGGGATGGTGTCGAAGACTACGAGATAGACGATGAGGTTTGGGTTGCAGGAGTGACTAGGAAAGAGATAGAGGTTAGATCATACGATAGATTGGACGGGAGAAAAGAGACAATGGGGAGAGAAGAAATGAGCATACATACTTTACGAACCGAGTCCAATTTCCTATTAAAAAACTTGATTAGAACTCCAGTATATCCCACATGGCCAAACACATACCATGAGCCTTCGAATCAACGCTATACAAGTGCTCCAGCTCGGGATCCTCATCATCCTGTGCCTCTCTACCATCGATATCGAATAGATACGATTTCTCTTCTTCAGGCAACGATAACGTTGCATCTCGTCGGCTGAAAGAAGGAAGGTGAGTGAGAGAACATAAACCACGGCGTCACTGGCAGCGTAGGTAGGACTCACAGTAATAACCTATAAATCAAATATACACCCCACAATAAGACGCCATCTCGAAAAAGGGAAAAAAATAGCGCACCCTGTATATATACCCAGTACCTTCCCCCTCTTAACGTTTACCCGTGCTCTGACGCCCCATCCACGATCGGTAGTTTTGAATATATCAATAGGGACATCGCGCGGTTGTTGTGCCACGCGGTTGGGGCATTTTACTGGATCACAGGGGCATTGCTGGTAGGCCATGCTTTTGTGAGACAGGGAGAAGAAATGAATAAGACGAAGATCGAGACGGACCTTGTTACATTCAATAACTTCGAAACCCCTTGGTATATCGAATGCATTGAAAAGCCGCTTTGTGTTTGAACTTGAGCACAGTGAGGGAGGGAGTTTAAATATATATACTGACCTCCTTCGTATAGGCCAGCCTCTTCTCGCCTCGACCATTATATAGCTCGGCTGGGCCTTGACAAGCACAGTACGCGGTGCATTTGTAGTTGGGTCGACATTCACAGCGGATGAATACGTCTTGGATTTCGTCGTAACTTGGGAGAGTCGCTTGGACTTTGTTTGAACTGTTGTGTTGATAGAATTGTTAGCGTGAAAGAGAAGGTACGAAAAAAATGTGACGTACTACCAATATTCTGACTCTAGATACATGAATCCGGGGGGAAGAGGCGGAATTTCTTCTTTGTCTACGTCGTTGGTGAGAGTTATAGGTGCAGCGCCGGTTCGTTTTGCCATACTACTCCATTCTTCAGCTAGTCCTATGTGCCTTATCTCCCAAGAACGAGTCAGTGAAACGTTGGATGAGAGAGGTTTGAGGTAATCAGTACCGAGGTAGGTTTGATTTTGAGGGAGTTCGGGTCTTGGATAGTGGACCGATACGCGGTCGTTTGCTGGGATGGGTATTAGTAGGAGTAGAAGGAGATTTATCTAGAGTTCGTGTTGGTGACATGACGCGTTTTTTGCTTTTAGATGCAGAGGTCGTGATGTTGGGAGTGGAAGTGGAGGTAGGAGCGATCCGAAAAACGGAATTGAACGAATTCCGAGGTGAGGTACGAGGTGAAGTGCGAGGGGTATTAATGGTGTCAGATGTACGGCGGGTATTGCGGACATGAATGTTGTTAAGAGAGTCCATTTCATCACCTGAAGGCGATGGGCTGGCTTTACGTTTCCCTTTTATGTCGTAGGAAACAAATTTAAAGGAGCTGATCGTTGCTTGAGAAGAGGAGCTGGTTGTCGCTTGGGAAGAGGGAGAGTATTCTGAGGCAGATGCTGTGGTAGTACGATGTCTTTGAACGACTGGTTGAGAGGATGGGATGTATTCGGAAGTAGAGGCCGTTGCGGTGCGTTGGAGTGGACTATCGCGGTTAGGAAGAACTTTAAGCGGTTTCTTTGGAAGTCTCTTTGGAGCAACTGGTTCAACTGGTTGAGATGATGGAATGTATTCGGAACTAGAGGCTGTTGCGGTGCGTTGGAGTGGTTTCAAAGGAGTAGGAAGAGGTGCAGGTTTGCTTTTCGATGAGGATGCATGAGCATTTTCTATATAAGACCGTGATGAAGAGGTTGGCTTGGGAACGTCGAATTGGGACGACGGCGTCGAGGAGGAACGCAAATGATTGGACACTATCGTTGCTGAAGACATGGACCTTTGGGATCTCGTCTGGACCCTTTGACTCGGGCCCTCTTCGACGTCTGTCTCGTCGGCGTCAGCATCGTTCCCGTCAGCATCATCGTTGTTGATGATGTCCCCCGGAACCTCCGTGGCCATCGACATATTCCTCCTCGTCAACTCTGCCATACTCACGTACTTTCCTCCCGCCTCCTTCTTCTTCTGCCTCTCCTCTGCCCTATGTCTTTTGACCTTTTCCTCTACTGCGTGTTGCCTATATTGCGTCGGGATCAAATGGACGTCAATGTTGGTTAGGATGGAGATGTCTATGTCGGTAGATTCAGAGGCGAGTTTTTCTCGACGTTGGCTTTCCTTTTGGTTCCATGCTTTGATGTCGTTTTCGTGTAGGAGGGAATTGTTCCATGTTGTGTTGGTCCCATCTGCGCGTTTCCAGTTCTTCCATGCTGCCTGCGTTACTAATCAGCACTCTTGGCCACGTATATTGTACGTGCAGACATACCTCGTATCTAATAGGGAGATGAGTGAGTGAACAACGAAAAAAAGAAGAATATATACTGACCTTATATCGGGTTTCTTTCCCGATCCCCACATGGCAACCTCCTCACCAATAATTTCGACATCCCATTGACCATTTTCATCTCCACCCTCTGCTTCACCAAAGTCTTCTGACTCTGAGGAAGATGGTTCCCACATTTCTCGACCATGTCGTTTTTTGTAGTTTGGCTCAGATTCAGCATCAGAGATAATGTCTTCTTTTTCTGATTGGTTTTGGTCGTTGTCTGACGGATCCGAGTCTATGACTCTGGGTCTTTTAGACGACCTATGATGGCTGTTAGTATTATACTGAGAAATAACAGAGTAAACCCACATGTCGGTGGTCGTGATGAGGAGACACAAGTTGCCAACGTTGATGAGAGAAGAAGTTGATTGATTTGATTACCCCTTTGGAGGGTTCCACTTGTAAATGATGTCACCTCCTCTTCAAGCTTCAATGGCTACCACCATCCTCACCAAAGCTGGCAAAAAATTGTTTGCACGCCACATTGAACAGTATGCACCAGAAGACCCTTTATATGAATTTTATACAAATGATAAAGGCAAACGAAAGCGTAGAAAGGTATCTATCTCTCAACTCCGACATCGACCTTAGGGGCTAACAGTCAATGAAAAGCGTCCTCTACCACCCGGTCTCTCACCACGCGACGCAGCCATTCTCAAATCCGTTCAAAAACGTGCTCATTACCTCGACAAAGGTTTCAACCTCTGTGGTCTTCGTTTCGGATGGACCTTTTTCATAGGTCTCATCCCTATCGTAGGAGACGTCACCAACGCTTCATTAAACTATTACCTCGTTATACGCAAAGCCCAACAAGCCGAAATTCCTACTTGGCTTTTGCAGAGGATGATGTTTAATGTCATTGTTTCGACGGGAATAGGGTTTGTCCCTATTGTAGGCGATGTGATGGTTGCGGTGTATAAACCTAATAGTAGGAATGCGGCGTTGCTTGAGGAGATGTTGAGGCTTAGAGGGGAGGAGTTTGTTAAAGAAAACAATGGGGAAGGACAGATGGGAAGGGAGGATAAGGAACAGGTGTAAACCAAGTTAGAGACGAAAAGGAATATGAAAGGGAGAAAGGAAATGACGAACAAGTACCAGCTTCGGCATGGTCGAGCGCCATACGTTTCAATTCCCAATCCGTAGGTAAATCGGGATTATCGTGAGGTGAAAAAACTGCTCGGAAGGGAGGAATATGTTCTTCGACGTCCTTTAACAACTCCATAACCTCATACGCGCCCCCAAGCAAGTCATGTCCGGAGTGCTCGTTCCCAGGTAAGGAGTAGTTGACTACGTGGATTGCAGAAGAGGAGGTTTTTCCTACAGTGTAGGAATCGGAGTGGCCTTCCCATTCGAATTGGGTTCGACGGACATCTTCGGGGTCCATACCCCAGAAAGGTAAGAGGTCTTCGTTGATTTGGTCGTAGTCGTCGGGTAGGAGGACGTTGTGCTTTTGAACATAGTCCCACCTTTGGAAAGTATGAGAAACAAAGATATAATTTCGCCGGAGAGATCATACCAAGCGTCAAATCCCTTTGGAGGCGCGCGCTTATACCGTCTTTTGTACTCCGTAACAGCCTCTCCGAGGGTTTTACTCGCTTTTGCAAGTTTGTTATCCCATGCGGCCTCCGCCGTTCTTATAAGCTCGAAAATAGGATGGGGCCCGTTTGGGTTGACCTCCAGGAGTCCATTAGGTTGGTATTTGTGATTTTCCAGAGGAAGAGGTCGTGTAGGCTGAGTATCCTGAAACCCTTCCTCCAGTGGTATCCCCGCTGTAGCTTCTGCATTCGCCGCTACCCACTTCGTCTTCGTGATATATTTTATCTCAGTCACGACGCGTGATTTGTCGGCATTGGGAGTGACGTTGACACGAATGTTGGTGTAGTTTGCTGTGGAGATGTCTTTACATGAATAGACGATGAAGAATGTGCAAATGAGGGTGGTGGCTAGAAGCCAGTTGCGTCGGGGTATGTACCGGTGCGGGAGGGTGCTGCGTAGGATCATGGATGGATGTCGATGAAGGCCTAGGTTGGTGGAAGCAAGTAACTAGTTAGGCGAGGCCTTACTTTGCTGCCAAAAATTCAAGTTCTTTTCGACGTAAGCGTGAAAGAAAATTCTTTTGATTTTGCTCGTTTCCATTATTCGCGTTGAATTTTACGCAAGGTGGGGTCGCTGACAGGAGATAAGAGAACCATGCATAAGTATGATAACGCGCCGTTTTTTTTTCGAATGATAGACGGCTACAGCTGCAGGAAAACTTGAGATATTGCCAGTGGACGGGGGTCGACAGTTGTTAGGAGAACTTTACTTTATGATAAAAGATGAATGGTCCGTATTGACGGTTCCATTGATAACATGACAAAAACCTAGGGTCGGCTTAGCAGTCATCTCGGAGTATGCAGCCTCCGAAAATCGTGGAGGTAGGTATACACTGTCCCCTGGCCATGGCAGACCCCTCATGATTGGCAGGCCTCAGGCCACAGCTCGTTCATGTCGTCACAGTCGTTCAACGGTTCTCTGGTCGCTTTGAATCTGTACCAACAGGCCTTCGTAGACAGCTTGGAAGCGTTATCAGTCGACGATTAAAAACGTGTCGACGTGTGAACAACGAGTGACAAGTCGATGGTCGTCGTAGTGGTAAATTCAAAATGTTGAAGTCAATTCCCTTGAAGTAGCCGTGGGAAGATTTTTATTGACCATACGCCACAATATTTGACGGAGCTAGAGGTCGTATTTCCTATACTTATTAGGCGATTTTTATGAGGACATACTCTTCATTCCGACGTATGTGCAGACAAGTATATTTAACACTCTAGTATCAAGACACCTGTGCCATTAGAGCCCTGTAGCCAGTTTGTTGCCAGTTTAATCTTAAGAAACAACAGGGTCCTGGACTGGCACATCGCCAGATCCCTTCGTTTCCTCTGTGGACAACGCCAAAGGCAAAGGCAACTTGGGAGGTTCATACGCAGGAGACGGCGTCAAAGGCTCGGCCGTCGTCCTCGGCGTCCCCACTGGTCCTGGTGACATCCCACCCACCCTCCCAGGAGGTGTCAAACCACCATGACCGGTAACGTATTTTCCGAAGCCTTCACTGACAATACCACCAAACTTTGCCATCGCACTATCCATCTGCATTCTCTCCCTCTCATCCTTTTTCGCTCGTGCAGCTTCTTTCCGCTCAGACTCCTTGTTTGCCTTTTCCTGTCTCTCCTCCTGCTCCTCCTTGACCCATTCCGCAACGCGTTTAACAGCTTCTTCGGGCTTTTTCTTACATGAGAGAAGGAAGCCTTGGAGTTCGGCTGTGGAGAATTCGTGTTCGGGGATTTGAGCTGCGAATTGTGTCGCGAGGTCTGTGATGGTTGAGGTGGTACTACTAGTTTCAACTGGAGATTTCAACTCGACGGATCCGGAAGGAGATGACAAGGCTGGGGTTGCGTCACCAACGGGGGTACGTGGACCAAAGAATCGCATGAAGAGGGCGTGAGCTTGGTGTTTGGTCGAGAGCTTATATTGGACTTTGGTGTCGATACGTCCTGGGCGAAGTAGAGCGGGATCAAGGCGGTCTACGTAGTTTGTCTGGAGAGTGACAAAACTTAGTCGGATGTAAAGTGGAATGAGGAAAAGAGACGAACCGTGGCAAAGAACAACTTTCCTTCTTCACTGCCTATGCCGTCAATGACATTCAGTAAACCTGAAAGTGTCACAGCAGACTTGCGACCTGCTACACCAGTGCCGTAGACAGGACCATAAGAAAAGGCTGGCACCCCATTGGTCTTTTTATCGTCTTCTGAGTCTTCTCGCGACGGGAAGGCGCAGTCGATGTCTTCGATGACAAGAATTGAGTGCTTGGGTATGGACGATGCAGCCTTGGTTAAGAAAGAGTCATCGACGCTTGAAAGGGAGAATTATGAGGTGAGTGGTTAGAGAGGGGAAGCACAGAAACTCACAATGCGGAGGAAAGAGAGATAGCGTAGATTTCGAGGCCGAGTTCGCCAGCCTGAAAACGAGAGTCAGTATGAAATAGCGAGATATAATGAGATAGAGGCTCCGCACAAGTGCATAGATAGTTGAGGCTATTTGAAGAATAATCAGAGAAGCCATGAAACATTGTTCAAACCAAGACTCACTTTTTCCTGTTCCAGGGGGTCCATAAAGAAGATATCCACGTCTATGAGGGATGCCAGCTTCGACATACCACTCTTCTGTGTCAATGAACTCTCGAGCGTCCTTAACGAGTGATTCAACCACCCCATCATTCAGAATAATCGAGCTGAGTGGTCTGCGGGCTTTATGCTTGACGTTGCTCCAAACAAATCCGGGACCGTAAGTTGGCTGAGGGGTGAACTCAGCACTGGTGATAGATTACATGAAAGATATAAGAACTCACGGTATCAGCCATGTGTACAGTCACATTAGGCCGGCTCACGTCCTTGTATCGTTGGCGCGTGTCTTCAACGAATTTGTAAAGAACATTCATATCGAGTGTGTAGATGCTGGGAAGGTTAGAGAAAGATAAAAAAACTTGGAAGGAGACTCACGAGATGAAAACGCTCGATGGTGCATAACCTCCTTGCCCGGCTAGCTCGGGGGGCATGCCTCTGCTACTCGAATTACTCCTCTTGACTTCTATCCAATAACCCTTCCATCGAAAAAGTTGAGGCTTTTTGTATGTGGGAACATAGTCCGCGTTTCCGTCAACTTCAGGCGCGAGTTTAAGGCCCCATTTTCGCTTTGAATTTTTTTCGCTGACACGAAAGTCTCGTGCATGCTGCCAAATCTTCTCTTCAGTCTAAACGTAGAGTCAGATTGGATGAGGTTTTGAAAGGGTTGAAAAAGAAGACGGACTAGAAACAGGATGATCCATTCGTAACAGGAGTCTCCTTCAGTAAATTGTGCCGTGATACAGTACTCTGTCAAGATAGATTAGAGAATTCAACATATACACTGGAACACGTGCTAAGAGAGACGTACGAAATGTGAACCGTTCCATGAGCCACGAACATAGCCTTCGCCCAGTTTCGATCAGTGTCCCGAGGATAAGTAGACGAGCGCTATCCCAGAGGTAGGGGTTTGACGCGAAAGAGGCTAGGAACGAAAATCCCATGATTGAACTGAACGACCCAAACATATTGCTGCCCTTGGCAGCAGCACCCAGATCGAAGTCCATTTGTGTCCGTGTTGACACAGTCAAATAACACCAGGCTGGCGATGAGAGCTGGAGACGTCTGGGCAAAGTGAAAACGAACGTGGAGAAGGACAGGTTGCAGGGCGCCTTTGACCGAAAAAGGTCAGACTTCTACGACAGGAGGCTTTTTTGATGATGGCATGCTGTAGCGAGTAATAGACAGTCGATTCCCCTTACGTACTTATTAACGATTTCTCTGAGTTGAACGGTCGAGCCATTGCCAACGTTATGGAAAATGGGTTCTGCAACGACTGGGCCAGTGAGGCGATGCATAATTCTCATGTATAAACGCAACCTAGAGTCGTCGAAAACGACCTATTCCCCAATTTCACCAAGTCTGCTGGTCAGACTTATTCTCAACACTAGCACTGCCTTCTCTTGCTGGACAACCTCAAGTTCAATGTTGTTTTCAGGAACGAGCCTCATGTCTACATTGAACCTTGTAGCATTCGTCTTCGTCCTCTTCACATTCAATGCATGCGCAACCCCGCTACCACTCACCAGTACAGTCAATACTCGCAACCTGGTGGAACCCTCTGCAGATTCTGGTAACATTTACACTCGGAATAATGCCATCCACTGCTAAAATAAGGTCCCATAGGCGTAAAGTCCCGTACGTCAGGGGAAATAAAAGCACTGGGATCCATAGATTCGTCTCTCACAAACCTCTCCATCCGTGGTCCACCGAACTCCAACGAGCCCGCCACACATGACCAATCTCCAACCCATCCTCCCGGAATCCAGATACAAACAGACCTCCGTCGAAGGATAGATGACCTCCCAAAGGACACCCTTATATATCGGGCACAGTTGGATCATGTTTTCACCAACGATTTCACCTTGGCGCATGACCTGATCAAACTGCTTGGTCCCTATCCAGAAACTTTGCACAAGGTGCTTAATAGTGGTCCGACGAAAAAGGTTATTGCGGGTGCTCGAATGATGGAGGATGCATGCAAGAGGTCCGCGTCCACTTTAAATTTGTCCTCAACCTCGAAATCATCATCACTTTCGTCAACATCCTCCTCAGGCTCCACGGCCCAAACGGTTGGCATGCGGCCATATTCTAAAGAGCTCGAGGCTGCCGCCAAGAGCCTTGTCACTGTCGTCGATGCCCCAAATGTCGCCAGTTCCACTCCATCTCGGGCAACGGACCCTGAATCGAAACCAGATCTGGACTCGAAGATAACGGCGTACAATACCCAGCTGGAAAAAAATAGAGAGGAGAGGATCGAGGCGGCAAGAAAATTGTTCGACACATTGATGAAAGGGATGGAATTAGGCGAGGAGCTCGTCCGTAAGGAGACAGCCAACTTAACGGACGGGGATCGGAGGTATACTGAGGAATTGGAGAGAGATGGAGGTATGAGCTACAGAGACACAATGGTCCTTCCGAAGATTAGCCTTGCACAGGAGACACTTGCAAGGCAAAATATTCCGGACCGTGTGAGAGAGGCTGCGCAGACTAACCTTGAGAAGTTAACCGCCATTGATGATAGGCTCATGAAGAACAGCCAAGTTACCGTGGGCATGGGTGGAAAAGTCGAGTAGGACCATAAAAGATATACTTACCATTGGGAATGTACATAGTCTCTTCAAACTTAACTTATGTAACTTGGTCAGAGAATGAAGAATAGAAGTCTCCAGACTGATCTTCATGTAAAAGGATAGTGCCTGCATATGATATTTCAGTGACCAGTCAGACGAGAGGTCGGTCAAGAGTTGAATATTGTAAGGACACACAATCCTCGATGGTAGATCCAGTGTTTCTGATACAAGGGATCGCAGATAAGTTCCCGGTATCTCGAGTATGGAAACTGCATCCCAGATCGTAAACCAGGGTGATCGCCAGTATTGTCGAAATATCGATGCCGTGCCAATCCAACGACACCGGAGGGGAAAAGGTCGACCTTTTCAGCTGGCTAGACGTTCAGGCCTAGGTTAGGGCAGTACGTTTCGCGATAACTGAAACAAGAAAGAGCTTGCACTTGTAAAATAGTTGGACAATGATGGTGTCCTGAAATCACGAGAGCGAGATCGCTCTTGACCCACATTTATCGAAGCATAATGTATCTGGAGTAGACAGAACATGCAGAGATGCAGATAGTATTCTTGTTGACTCTACCTGGTGCGTGAAAGAGAGATCAGGGAAATGGTGACTTGATTCAGAGATTCAGAGATAAAATAAAACTGACCCAGTAGCCATAACTATAGCAGCAGTTTCGCTGTTACCATGATAGAGAGAGAAAGCGATCGCAGTGCCGTTCAGACGGCGTTGGTATCTCCACATCACGTCCCCAGTCATGACACGCTTGCACTCCGGTGCACTGCAAGATGCTCACTCAAATGAAAGAGAAATTCTTTACCGAGAAGCAACAAGAATCATATAGGCCAAAAGCTCAGCGGTGTCGCCTGAAGAGATCAAGGACTGAGTATTACTGAGGTCCTCAATTGCAAGGTCCACAAGGTTACTTGAAAAAAGATCATCCAATTGCACTCCTGGTTCCAAGCTAACAAAGCCTCTGAATCGTCCATTGATAGCGAAAGCCAGACGTCCTTTTGGCGAGAGAGGACATGAAATGGCACCGAGACTTGTAGAAAGACATCAACAAGGTCAGTCAGTGATCATTGTGGTAGAATCTTAACCAAATACCATCATCATCAATGCCACAGTTTGCTCAAACCTCCTCTGCTGAGATCGACGCCCCTTATTTTTCATCGCTGACCGATCTCGACGTATGGGCGACGGGACCAAATAATCGGAAGCTGGACGGCATTCTTCCATACGTTGCCCGAGAGCATAACGAGTTACCTACACAGAAGGGAAAACTCTTGGTATTCGTCTCTCCATCATCCTTGAGATATCGAAACTAACGTCTTGAAAGGTCTGTCACGACTATAAGGCGCGCGAATGCTCTTATACTATGAGTGGTAATAAACATTCTGACTTAAATGTGCGCAGGGAGGTTATACTGAGAACCCTTCGGCCCTCACATACACCTTCAATTTCTGGTCCAGTTGCGACACATTTGTATAGAAAGTCGTAAAGGGCGATTTGAGTTGTCCACGAGCTAATTTTTCCCTCAGCTTCTCGCACCATCGTGTCACAGTCCCTCCACCTGGTTGGATCACTGCTGCTCACCGACATGGTGCAAAGATCCTTGGTACCCTGTGAGTGGATTTTCTCTTCTCAATCTTATATGTCATTGACAGATTCATTTAGCATCTTCGAAGGTGACGCAGAGGAAGATTGTCTCCGTCTTTTGGTTGGGCATCTACCAAAATCCATTCATGGCCCAGCGAAATCTTCTTCGGGATCGAACACACTTCCTTTATCACCCCATTATGCGAGACGTCTTGCAGAATTAGCTGCGCAGCGTGGCTTCGATGGTTACCTTCTCAATTTCGAATGTCCTCTTCGTGGTGGGCCGGAGCAGGCACGAACGCTCGCTGCCTGGATAACAGTATTGCAGGCAGAGATTTTGGCCAAAGTAGGAAGTCACGGAGAGACACACTGGTTAGTAACTTTTACGATCAATGGCTTTAATACCCTGTCATTGACTTGTTTGCAGGTACGATAGTGTGATTTTCACTGGACGTCTCGCATGGCAAGATCGCTTGAACAGCCTCAACCTACCATTTTTCCTTTCCTCCACGACTATATTCACGAACTATACCGTGAGTGTTTGGAATCATGTTCAATAACTATCCTAAAACATTATTCTAGTGGCCGCCAAGTTACCCCAATACCACCGCGCAATATTTTCTCTCGTTAGATCCAACATTAACAGGAAATGCTGAAGACTCTCAGCCTGGCACAGCGAAGAAGGCTTTGAACGACATATACATGGGTGTCGATGTCTGGGGCCGCGGGTCGCATGGTGGTGGAGGCTTTGGTTCCTACAAAGCCATCACCCATATCGCGCCCGATACTTTAGGTCTCAGCGTTGCGCTATTTGGGCAGGGTTGGACGTGGGAGACGGAACAAGATAAGCCTGGTTTTACATGGGAATCTTGGTGGGAGTATGATCGCAAATTGTGGGTTGGTCCTATCAGTGGAGAGGTCAAAGTGCCCGATACTCCTCGACGGCAAGGAGAGCCTGAATGTCCTCATGGACCATATAAACCTATTGCGAGCTTCTTTCCACACAACCCGCCTCCCGACCCTCTGGACTTGCCTTTCCATACCACTTTTAGCCCTGGTGTGGGCCGTGCGTGGTTTGTAAACGGCATCAACGTCTTCCCGTCCCCCAACGGATGGACCGATATAGATAAGCAGTGTTCGATTGGAGATCTCTTATGGCCTGTTCCGGCTGTTAAGTGGGATGATGGGGATAGAGTGTGTCCCTTGCCGCAGGTTGTACCGGCCATTGCTTTTGAAGATGCATGGAACGGTGGTAGCTCTCTATCGCTGGATATCGTCTGTCCTGGCTCGGAAGAGGAAGATGCGATGTTCAGATCTATCTGGATTCCTATCCAGACTCTATCGGTCACTGCTAGCAAAACATACGAAGCTGTGCTTTATTATAAGGTCGACCATCCTGGGCAAGCTGAACTCGACGTAGGCCTTTCAGTAAACGCACTTGCCCCAGACGCTATTCCTTTCGAAATCGAGCCTGCTACTGTTACAGACCTTTCCAATGGATGGTCCAGACTTGTCATTCATTTTGTTGCGCCATCGCCGCAAGAACCTGCGTCGAAGCCACAAGGCGCGATTGGTCTAGTGCTTTCAATTATTACCGAAGATGCTTCTCAAAACATGGATGTCAAGATTCGTTTAGGGCAGCTGAACGTATACCCCATCACACCTACCACCGCCGCTGTCTACGACCCTATGGTTCTTTGGGCAGATTTCGCTAGGCCCAAGGCGAATGATACACAGGGAACACTATCATGGGAAGTCGGTGCATCTTTTCCCCCTCTTGCAGCAATCACCGTGAAAGATGCAGATGACCCTATATCGGCGTGGACAATACAACCCTCCAACAGCTGGTTTCCCCAGTTTATGTATTTCAACATATATGGGCTTCCATTCTCTGGAGATGGCTGGGTTGGTCAGCCAGAACAGGCTGTTTGGATCGGAACGACTGGATTGGTTGGTCAGAGCCAGAACTTTAAGGTTGACCTTGCAAAACTGCCATTTTCCAGTGATACCAAAGTCAGGTTTTATGTACAAGGGGTGACAGACCGTGGAGTGGTCTTGGACTGGACCAAGTGTGTATTCGTAGATGTTTAATATCACCGAGATAAGATAACGCAAACAATTTTTGTTTTGAACTCATGATCGAAAATGAATTGACGTGACTCGTCGGAAAAAGAGAAAAAGAGCATTTCGATGAACTTTGGCCTCCGCCGCATCACCCGACCGGCAATTCTCCATCACTTCATTCTTCACCGTTCTTTCTCTACAACCACCATGGCTGCTTCAGTAGTCAACAAAACTGCTCATTCTTTCGACAAAACACGTCTTGAGGCGTTATTGAACCGAAGATTCTTCTATGCTCCAGCTTTCGAAATTTATGGCGGTTTGTCCGATAAGATCTTTCTCTGACTCAAGTCTGATCATCGTTCAGGTGTCGCTGGTCTCTACGATTATGGCCCACCAGGGTCCTCATTGCAAGCAAACATCATCTCGGAATGGAGGAAGCACTTCATCATCGAAGAAGGGATGCTCGAACTCGATACCACGATTATGACTCCAGCACCAGTCTTCGAGACATCTGGCCATGTCGCTCGTTTCGCAGATTGGATGGTGAAGGATACTAAGACTGGCGATGTCCTTCGCGCGGACCATCTTGTTGGCGGCGTTCTTGAAGCTCGTTTGGCTGGCGACAAGGAGGCACGCGGCCTGGCGGCTGCCCCTCCTTCTGAAGATAAAAAGAAGAAAAAGAAGAGTGCAAAGGCGGCTGCTGTCAAGCTGGAGGACGACGTTGTGAAGGAGTACGAATCCCTCCTCGCACAGGTGAGCATCAGCACTTTTCCATCGTTTTTTAAAAAAGCTCAAGATCGTTCAGCTGGACAACTACACTGGCCCTGAGCTCGGTGAAATCTGCAGGAAACATAACATCCGCAATCCGGATACTGACAACGAAGTTGGCGAGCCCCAACAATTCAACTTGATGTTCACCAGCAGCATTGGTCCCACCGGCCAACATCCAGGCTATCTTCGTCCCGAAACTGCACAAGGCCATTTCCTCAACTTCTCTCGTCTGCTAGATTTTAATAATGGTCGCGTCCCATTCGCGTCAGCTCAGATCGGTCGCTCATTCCGCAACGAAATCTCCCCCCGTGCTGGACTTTTGCGCGTACGCGAGTTCACCATGGCTGAGATTGAACATTACGTCGATCCAGGCGATAAATCCCATCCTCGTTTCCATGAGGTTTCCTCACAAGTTATCACCCTTCTCGATCGCAAGGTTCAGGAATCTGGCTCCAGCCAGACGATTCAGATGTCTGTCGGAGAGGCGGTCAAATCTGGCGTCATTGCGAACGAGACCCTTGGCTATTTCGTAGCCAGGATATACCAATTCCTTGTAAAGATTGGTATCAACCCCGAGAGGTTGAGGTTCCGTCAACACATGGGCAATGAGATGGCACATTATGCTACTGATTGCTGGGATGCTGAAATTCATAATTCTACTGGATGGACGGAGTGTGTTGGCTGTGCTGACCGTGCTGCGTATGATCTTACTGTTCACTCAACTAAGACTGGCACTCCCCTTGTTGTGCGTGAAGCCCTAAAGGAGCCGATCGTCACGGAGAAGGAGGTCGCTGAGTGGAATAAGAAGGTAGTGGGCAAGACTTTCAAGGCTGACGCCGGTGCGTTGCAGAAGTATGTCGAGGATCTTCCGGAGTCGGAGCTTCTGAAATTGAAGAGTGAACTTGCCAACGGGTGGGTTTTTTGATGTTTGTTGAAGAATATCTTTTCTTAACAACGTCCCCACAGATCAACGACAGTGAAGATGGCAGATGGTAAGGAGTTCACCTTGACTCCTGAACTTCTCACTATAGAACGCAAAACCTTTAAACAATCAAGTGCGTTCTCCCCTCTGCGCTCTTTGGTGACTGTCACTGATTATTTACCTCTTTGTAGTCCGCGAATACACCCCGAACGTTATTGAGCCCTCTTTCGGTCTTGGCCGCATTTTATATACCCTTCTCGAACATAGTTTCTGGAGCCGTGAACAGGATGTTGAGCGTGGTGTACGTATTCCTCCCTCTGCTAATGACACCGATCTAACAGACAAGACATCAGGTCCTCTCCCTTCCTCCCGTTGTTGCGCCAACGAAAGTCCTTATCGTTCCTTTGAGCGCAAGGGATGAGTTTAATCCCCTTGTTCAGGAGATTTGTGAGTTCAAATCATCCTCTGTATAAGATCCCTCTCATCACTTATGTAACCCCCTAGCCTCCAAGCTCCGCAAGGCTGGCGTCTTCTCGCGCGTTGATGACTCGAACACATCGATCGGCAAACGTTACGCACGCAATGACGAGCTAGGTACCCCCTTCGGTATCACTGTCGACTTTGCGTCTATACAAAAACGAACCATCACTCTTCGGTATGTGCACTTTCTCTATCTTTGTTGAAGATCTCGGGTGACTGAAAATGTATTTCAGGGAACGTGATACTACTGATCAGCGTATCGGGTCCGTCGATGAGGTTATTGCAGTCGTATCTGAGCTTGTGGAGGGGACTATTGATTGGCAACATGCATGTGAACGGTTGCCCGCTTATGATGGTGTGCAAGCTATAGATTAGATTTCGGCATGTAGATGGAGAAAGTACTAAGGCAATATACAACGCGACAGCGATTTTCCAGCGCACAATCTGCATATTTTCTTGAGCTCTCTAGACTGCCTACCATGTGCGCTCGCACCCTTGGAATAAAAAAATATATAGGGTATATATACATTATACAGCGTGTACAGACAAATTAACCAACACATGTAACCACAACAGTTTACAGATTAGACCATAAATCAACAACATGAGAGACATTATCGGGGCAGTCGGGGCTTGATAAATAGGCTTACAAATAACGCATACAACGAAGCGCTCCCTGCCGCAATCGTGACGCCAATAATCCACCAAACACGCATAGGAGGCACCTCATCCCAAGTGATTTCGATGACGTTGTACGCCTTGTCACCAAGGCTAATAATGCTGCTATTACACCAACAGCGATCAAAGAAATTGACGAATTGGAATACGCAGGCTAATACGATCCATATGGCGTTGCAGGATGCTAAGGAGTGACCTAGCCATCGGAGTATGGTTGATAGTCGACGTGCGAGGGAAGTGCATTTCGAAGAGTGGATGGTGGTAGTCGTGTAATGGCTTAAGAACGTTGATAGGATAAGGAGGAGCCAGCTCAGTGTTCCGACACTGCCGTATAACAAGTAGGAGCCTGTTCGACAGCCGATGCCTATAAAGATAGACGATATTAGTTTTTTTGGCGGGGAGGAATAAGGAGGAGCATCTCACCATAGGTTGGGGTATGGTAATTGATTACCATCGCCCCACCCGTAGTTCCCCATTGTAGAAATAGGGCGGCAAGTGAAGCAACAACAACCCGGGAAAAGACGCCTGGTGCCCATCGGCTCAGGGTAGGAGTCGTCTTGTCAGGATCATATAATCCCGGACCCGACGGTTCCGACGCTGACTTCTCCTTCAAAGCTGTGATAGGATCTTGCGTCAGTGAAGTTTCGAATGTGCGAGCGACCTTTTCTACTGAATGTGACCAGGAAAAGTGGCGGGAGAAATTGTAGATGGGAGCAGTACATGATTCGTCAGGAAGGTATCCATTTCTCCTGCCAGTGGTAGACAATGAAAGGGCATACTCTGCGTCGGGGATGTCATCCACTAAAACAGTCCCAAAGTTCTCTGTAATGGTATGCGCTCGTGAATTGGCGTTCCGAATCGCCCTGTATAATTTCCCGGTATCGCATTTCGGCGATGTTTGAAGCCAGCCTGTTACAATAGGTAGTAACCAAAGCCAAATTGCACCAATGCCCTGTCCATGAGCAGAGATTGCCTCGGTGATATCGCCTTGCAGAGAATCTACGACGGTGAAAACGTATGCAATGATCACCCACGCGACAGAAGTTCCAGCTGAAATCGTCCAAGTGTGAGTGTAGTTGAGTTTCAATGCTAGCTTGCGCCACCAGTCGATGTTCTCTGGGAGATATACAAGAGAGCGCAATAGGTGCATGTCGTTTGTAACAACAAGAGGAGCTTGTTGAAAGGCGGTTAGAACTTTCACTGCGTTTCGGGAATTGGGATTCTGGATGGAGGAAAAACGACGAGAGACCCAACGATCGTTGAGTACTGTGATGACTAGAGAATAGGCTGCCAGCGTAGGAGACCCAACTGCTAACATCATGGATAGGAAGTTTTGTAAGATGCTGTGAGTGCCGAAAGGGAGCTGGGAGACGAGGGCGAGCCATGGTAAAAGCCAGGATCCAAATTGTTGTGAGAATGTGTCCCAGCGAAAGGCCTCGGGGCCCGTACCGCAGGCTTTGACGCACAGAGGATAGGATATGGCGGTGGCGAGGGAGATGTTGGAGATGGGATGGCCGTGATTGTCTAGTCCTCCTACGGTTCCCCATGCCCCGGTACGAATGTCGGCTAAGCATGCTTGAAGATCGACAGAGGGATCCGCAGCAGTGCGTGCCAAAAGCGATACAAAGGTTAGGATTCGGGCTACATCTATATGGTGGTTAGATTTTACGACAAAGTTTTAGATATGATTTTTACTTACGATGATAGGTAGGCAGAGAAGCCATAAACTCAAACTATAGGACATAACCTTTTTACTTATACATGAGAAACAATGTCGAGAGAATGCAGGGACATCGGGGTGGGCCTGAAACCAGTGCTATTCATCTGGCGTGCCAAGGGCATGCGGTGGATTTTTATGGTATCTCTGGTCCTTATCAGCGGATCCATGATATCAGACCGACGGTTTGGATACAAACCGTCCCCACTGCTGTGAAGTAGACCCTGACGAATCAACCTCAAGATGACTGTTTTTCAATAACACTCGGATTCCCATCAGCATCACAGGCTTTTGATGATACTGTAGGACTTCGGGTGAGTAAGACTCAAGGTGTGTCTTGCGCCACACATTTCGCGATCATCTAATGTGACGTTGGGATCCTTAGACTAGAATTGAAGTACCAAGATTCGAATGGAATCTCCGCCTTCGTGGGTACTTGGTAGGTTTCAATCTGTTTTTGAAAAAAGGACTAGTTACTCAACACATCGCGATCTGGCAGTTCAGACGAGCTTTTCAAATCCTCCGCCTATTTAACCGAAGCATGCCTACGCAACGATTCTTCGCGACCACCGTTCGGACATGCATTTGATACTGATGTGGAATTCTTTCCGTGGCTTGAAGGCGAAGGGGGCGAGGATGGATCACGAATTGTGAACAAGGATAAATTGAGGGTTGAGCGATTCGGCAAAGCCATGTCTGGCTCTGGTTCGTGGGAGGCGCCTGGGGCTATTTTTGAAGGTAAGTTCAGTACCATTCCTCCGTTTATTTAGCTCAATTTTTATAGGCTTTGATTGGCGCTCTTTACCTCGAGGAAGCACTATCGTCGACGTGGGTGGTGGGATAGGATCTTCAAGCATGATGCTCGCCAATGCATATTGTCAACCAAACGGAGGCAAAAGCATGGATTCGCTTTTGCACGCTTTTCTCGAATCGCCTGGACAACAGCGAGAGGAGAGCGATGAAGACTTTGGCTTCAAGTTTATTATACAGGATCGTCCTATCGTCGTTGAGATGGGAGAAAAGGTGCGGATCCTGCTTGATCCTTCTACTTGCGTCAACAATTCTTTTGTTAGGCTTGGCGCGCGAAATGTCCAGAGTTACTGGATTCTGGGATAGCGACCTTTCAAGGTGTGTACTTCATCTGAAAATAAATCAATCACATCATTGAGCGTCTCTAGAGCACGACTTTTTCACGGAGCAACCGATCCGGAACGCTGCTGTCTTCTTCCTGCGCGTCATTCTACACGATTGGCCAGATTCATCCGCGCGTGCGATACTCCTTCGATTGAGAGAGGCTGCGAAGCCCGAGACGAAGCTTGTACTTGCAGAGTTTGTGCTTCCGCTCGCCTGTGTGGATGCGGACGAAGTTGCGGCTGACGATCCAGCTGTAACTGGGGTGCTCAATGGAGTGGAAGGTGCGGAGAGTACACTTGCTCCTGCCCCTTTGTTAGCAAACTTGGGCAAGGCGAGCGCTAATGCGTATTGGATGGATCTAACAGTAGGCTGATTATCTCTTCAAACGAGTCGGGAAAGCTGATGAGGGATACGATTTTAGATGCAGGTCACGTTCAACGCACAGGAACGAACTTTGCGAGAGACGACGGCGCTGGCCCAGTCGGCGGGATGGAAAGTCGTCAAGGTAACACGTTCGCCGGGATCTTTATTTGGTCACATCGTTGCGGTCCCTGCCCCCATCCCACCCCAATATCGGACCACGCCAGACTTGTCACCTACGGTCTCGAACACCTCGTTGCCTATCAAGGTTACACGGTCCCATAATCCGCCAAGTAACAGGTCAAAAGCAGACTTCTATGATTTGGAGAGAACAAGGTCCGAATCAAGGTGTGGCACACCGACGTTTGGTTCGAGAACAGCTCTACCGTCCATGCAAGAGTCGATGAGGAGGTTTGGGGGTTCAAACCTTAGATCCCGTGTTCCTGGGCTGAGCTCGAAGCCTCGTTTGTCGTCAACACGTGCGACTGGTCAATCAGCTTCATCCTCGACTGGAAGCTCTCTTGGACAGAGCAACCAGAACCCAAGCAATTCACCGGTACATGTGAAGAAAAAGCCATCTCCTTTGGCTCTTGTTACTTCTAAATCGAATATCACTTCCCCATTACCCTCGCCTCGATTGGCAAGTCCTCAGCCAGCGATGAAACGTCGGTTTTCGCTCGCGCAACTACGTTCACTCCCCCCGAAGCAAGCACCCGGGTCTCCTGCACCAATTATGAGGGATCATGAAACACCACCGTCACCCATTACTCCCAAGTATCCAAGTTTTACTACACAAAGTAGTTTGCCACGTCGAGCATCGAATGCCCAACTCACCCTCACCCATATCCCTACACGTTCTCTAACGGGTGTCATTCCTCCCTCTCCTTTATCTCCCTTGTTGCCGCCGTTACCGTCAGCGACTAGCCCGCTGCCATCCGAGTCGCGGAGTATACCAACATCACCTTCTCCACGGAAATTATCACGCCCTAAATCCTTGGCCCATCTATATCAATCTGCACAATCCCAGGAGTCTGGCTCTAAACCTCCTACTCCTGTACCCCCAGTGCCTCCATTACGTCCCTCTGCCTTGTCACCCTCAACTTCAACTTCTCATTCACCATATGATCCACCACCACGAGTGCCACCTCCTAGATTAGGTCCAATACCACGCCGCGCTTCCCAAGCCCCGGCACCTCAAAGTAACAGTCTTAGAAAGCGCTCGGGGACTGTCATTAGTCCGCCGTTGGGAGCTGGTGTTGGGGTTGGTGGCGCTGTGAGCATGATCAGCAATCTTCTTCAACCAGACGCTGTCCGCGGCTCCGGTGGCGGAAGCTTGAATTTCGGTGATGTCAGTAATGGTAAGATGAAGGAGAAGGAACGGTCAGACGCGGAGCCGAACGATCTGGGGAAGATGATGACTTTGGCGGCTGCGGCGCATATTGAATAAGAAGTTCTCACTGGGATCGGGTCATGACAGGGTCATGAGGTCGAGCGAGACTTTCGGTTCAATGGCTCGACAAGCTTTGAGACCATAATTTTTACTTTACCCTCCTTTAGATTGAAATTGGTTTGTTACGCATTCACGTCTTAAGTGCCGGTTTAGATTTCGACGAACACCTTCATTAAATTATTTAGCTCGGCCTTGTCAGTTTGTCTGAAGACTTGCGAACGACGCGGTTGATGTTGCATAATTACAAACGGCTGATCTAAGTAGTGTATTGTTTTATGTGGCATTGTCGGGACGAGGCCTTCCGCCGCCAACCTACGCAGGCGGGTCTTTGTGGTTAAATTGGGAATCATGGACTCCCCCATCCTATGCAGGAGAGTCTCGTCAACAACCCCTTCGGAAAGAAGAAGACTTTTAATAGGCTGGTATCTGGGTTCTGCGAGCTGGAATAAGGAGATGGACCATGGCTCGAATCGAGGAGATATGAGGTCTTTTCCTTTGGTGAAGTCGAGAGGAGCGTCGGGAGTGACAGGTAAAACGCTGGGCTCGAACACTCTGAAGCGTACCTCGGCACTAGAGAGTGGTGTACCTTGTTCATGGTGAAAATAAAGAAAGCCATGGGTGTTGGGTGGGAAGCCACGGAGAGTTTTATAATCGTTGGGGTCACTGCGGTAAAAACGGATACGAAAGGCCTTGAAATTTTTGACCTGTACAGGGGCACTCTTTACAGAAGATAAGTTGAGGACATCTGAGGAGCGTAAGAGATGTGGTTGTAGTGTTCCACATTGAAAAGTTGTCCGGCTTTTTGCAAGTAAGACGCGTGAAGCGAAAAACATTTATTGATCGTTTATAAACAACAGTAATTAAGCCTCCCCTCTGCTTTTCCTCCAAATCGGTGTTATAGCTTGAGAGACAACGTTCCCAGCCGATTCTAATGATTTCCGCAGTGTTGGTTCTTGAACTGTATCTAAAATACGTCGAGCTCGCCATTTGTCGGGATGAAACATTCGATGCGTTTTTTCTACAAACTCCTTGTAGAAATTCGGACATTGAAAAGCCATCGTAGAAAAAAATCTTTCGACTTCTTCCCATGTTATCTCCTCCGCGTAAAATCCGAGAGTTAATGATTTTGGATTGTAGACAATGGAGGATAATGTTGGCCATGGTATGTTTTCGAGTGTGAGGGGATGCTCTTGGGAAAACTTGCATGTTTCGAATTCCGCGAGGACGACTTGGAATCGCTCCATGGCAAGAAAAGAGTCCCAATGCTTTCCTTGACTGATATTGTAGTCTCTGACGCGGCATCGGTGATACTCGTCTAGGGTGGCGGCTCGCCAGGCAGATTCGCGTTCAGCGACGCCATCTTCACGCTTCCTTCGTTCTTCATGTTGTCTTCGAGCCTCTTCCTCTTGCTGTCGTAGTGCCTCTTCCTCACGCGCCTTTCGCATCGCCTCCTCACGATTCTTTTGTGCGACTTCCTCTTGTTCCCTTCTTACTTTCTCTTTTCTCTCTTCCTCCATCATTTCGCGCATCCTTCGCCTTTTTTCATCAAGGTCGCGCTTTCGCTGCGCATCATCCGTTTCCTTCCTCTCCCTTTCCTTTCTGGCCTCTTCATTGCGAATTCGCGCCAGATCAAACTCTAAAACACTGCATCGAGATTCTACAACGTCGAACTTGTCGCGCCAGCCATCGCAATTTCGTTCGACTTCAGCTAGTTTCGCATGTAGAGACTCCTTTTCACTTGTGATGGATGCGACTTGTGTTTCGAAAGAAAGCTGAGTAAGCTTATGTTGAGACTCCATATCGCTCATTTGCTTCTTCAGTGATTCAGAATCGATCTGATAAAGGGCAGCTTGTCCTCGGAATTTTTCTTCTGCGGCGTCGTAAGCCAGCTTGAAAGTGTTTCTTTCCAGCTGCAGAGTTTGCTTCATACGATTCACCTCGATTTGATGATTTTGATTCGCCTTTGAAAGCTGCGCCTTGAGGGATCCAATTTCTCGATATAATTTTTCAGTGGGAAATGGCTGCCACGTCGTGTCGTCGGGCTCAGGAGGTCCCTTCAATGGAATGAGTGAGCGAAGAAGTTGCATTTCGGCAATTGCACTCACCGGTTTCCTGATGGTATGCCTTCGACTTCGTCCCCGCGTTTTGTATGCTTTGGAAGGATATTTCTGCATTGCACCCAAGAACGGAAGCATCCAGAGCTTCCAATGCCATCAAAGCTAACAGGGGTCTAGTATCAGGCATTATATTGAACTCGCATTCCGGATTTACTCACCCATGAGAGGCGTTTGATATACCACATGGCCTTCATTCTTGTCTGCCACAAGTTCGATACTTGATACACGATTAAATTGTGTAACCTCGCTCTAGAATTTTAAATCGCTCACGACACTATAGAACCAACATCTAGCTATGACAAGATTCGTCAATCAGTGACCATTTTGTAGATTACCAATAGCGAGCACCTTTTCAAAATGTTTTTTGTATGTTTCCTCCGTAATATTGGGAGAAAGTTTCTGCAACTGCGTAAGAGATCTCCCAATTTTGAAGCAGGGGTAGCGCGACGCACTGTGCAAATCAGTTTACTGGGCTCATATGATTGAAAATCCAGTGTCGCCAGACTATTCTCAACTTTCTGGGCGTGTAATTCATCCTTGAAGTGAAAAATTCCTGTTCCGTCGACGATCTCTACATGTTCAACAGGACCAAAAGGCCTGATGAAATCGTACAGCACAGAAGCCGTCATGTTTGTGGGGAGTTGTGTTACGGCTCGCCCAACAATAAGAGGGGCTGGATGCTGGTCATCTAAAGGGTACAGCTTGGAAAGAACCAATCGCGCCTGCGGTAGACCGCCTGGGATGTGGCTGAGTTGAAGTGTTGCAAAAGCCTTTTCGGCTAGATGAGAAAACATTGATTAGTCGTTAAAATCGTCAAAAGAAACATACACACAGTCGGCCACTGATGTGAACTGAATGAGTGCGACGACCAGTCCAGTGGCTTTACCCAATATTGAACTTTCTGGGTAGATGCTCACAGCAACTATCATGTCGGATTGTCTGAAAATCTGCTCTATCCGCAGATAATTGATGTCTGGAGGAAGTCCAAGAGCATAAAGGATAGTTGGATCGTGGTTCACGGTTGGATTGAGCATTCATAGAACGTGTGAGGTTTGTTTCTTTGCCATATTTTTGAACGATTTATGACATATTGTAGGCAGAACTCGCGGTTCACAAACGGAAAGTTGAAGACGTGCGCAGATGGCTACAAGAAGCTTTTGAAGGGGGTCCTTCAGGAGTTTTGAAGAAATATCGAGTACGATTTTACCTATACATTCCTGTCTTCTGTCATTTCTGACATGCAACAGCGAGTGCTTGCTTTGACCGGTCCTGCTGGTGCAGGGAAAACGTCAACGATTCGTGTTCTTGCGCGAGAAATGGGATTTGATATCATGGAGTGGAAAAATGTAGTTGGCGATAATTTGGACAGCTCACTTTTCGGTCCGTTATTATGCTCCAACTACATTGGCTTCACTGACACTAAAATGACCAGATATGAACGAAGGGACCTCCTCTGGACGGTACGCATTTGACGGAGAAAATCTGCTCGCCAAATTTGAGGCTTTCCTTAATCGTGCATCGAGCTGCCATAACCTTTTCTCTACAAACGCGGACAAAAACCCCACGCAAAGCGCACAAACAGGCTCAGGGTCTTTGCCTCCAAATCGTCATTTAATACTGCTCGAAGATTTTCCAAATCTCCTACATCCTGCAACGCAATCTCAGTTCCATTCTGCTTTGCAGGGTTTCGTTTCGCTTCCTCCCACAGACCCTCCTGTGCCTCTGATAGTGATAATCAGTGACGCTGGGGTGAGGGGCGAGGCGGCTGATGAGCGAATATCCACTGGTGGCTGGGGCCAGGCCAAAGAAGGTATCCTAGATATCAGGACGGTACTCCCGAGAGATCTGTTGGGCGGGCCGTATGTGACTCAGATCAGGTAAATTTTTCATCCTATCTTTCCAAGTATCCGCCAACCGACATGAACTAGTTTCAATCCAATCGCCCCGACACTTCTTACGAAGGCTCTGAAAAGCCTTCTTGATGCACACTTTTCGAGATGTTCGCGCTCTCCCCCCAGCAAAGAAGTCCTCGATGTCGTTGTTGAATCGGCAAATGGAGACATAAGGAGTGCCATTATGGCACTTCAGTTCGCTTGTGTCGTGGAAATGACAGGAAAGAAGAAAGGGACCAAAAAGGGCAAGTCGATTGTACTGGAAGCGGTGACGAGACGGGAACATACACTCGTTCTCTTCCATCTTTTGGGTAAAGTGTTGTATAATAAACGTTCGTCGTTATTTTTTCCTTTCACTCCCTTGCCAACATTGCTTGCCAACAGGGAAAGGTGATCCTCCTAGCGCTTCTGCGAGCGCGAAGGAAGTGCAAAAAGAAAAGATGGCCGACGATCAACTTAAAGACCCTCCAAAACTTCCGCCCGATTTCGTTGACCATGAGAGAAGGGTTAGCAGGATTGACGTTAATGTCAGATCTACCCAAAACCACTTCGACCTACATTGACGCAATTTTCAACAGACGCTTTATGCCGATTCTCCAATAGACTCGTCCCTTTTCTCGCTTTATATCCACCAGAACTATCCTCAGTTCTGCAACGATGTTGAACAATGTGATGGTGTTGCCGATTGGCTGAGTTGGGTGGATTCGAGCGGTGGAGATGCTGTAAGAATTATTTCTTTTCTGGTTGAGTCGTGATTGTCAACTCTTTTTTTATCTAGTGGTATCAGGCAAATCCACATCAGTTCCACCTCCTGACTCTTGGTACAATACACTCCCTGCCCTCACCCGTTACCCGACGTTCACAGACGATAACAAAGCCAGTCTTTTTTGAATGTCTGCAAAAGGAGAAAGACGCTTGGGAAGGCGTGAGGGATGCTCGTGGCTGGGCGTTAGGCGATGGAACTGGTCAAGTAAGATCACTCTTTTGATATGTTGAGATATTGACTGACCATACGTCTTCAATTGCCAGAACGATGTACAGAGTGGATGGAGTCATTTGCAGGTTGCCACTGAGCTTGGAGGCGTATTAAACGCTCGAGATCGAGTGGCAAAGGGAGAATCTCGTCCTCCGACTTCTCATCGGTTATTTTCGAACCTCAAATTTTCGATGGGAACTTCGTTTGGTGTTGCACATACCTTGGATGAGAAAGAGGCGGAAATGCGGAGGGTGGACGATGATGATAGTGTTGGTTCTCGTCCTGCTCGACGTGTCGATGAGGTGGACGGTGGATGGTTAGAGGGGGATGACATTGAAGATTTTTGATCAACCTGTGGACGATACATCTTTTCATCTTGAACGTGGGGTGAGTACATCCATTCTCCTCTTTATACTAGTTCGATGGATGATAACTGGTTCTTCAGGTCTAAGGGCCGCATGAAGTCTTGTTGCAACGCTGGGTCGTGAAAACATGGCGTATTCAGGGCTAGCTCACACGATGTGTTTTCTTTGATGTAAATGGGGCCAATATCTGTTGGTGACCTTGAGTTCATCGGGAATTGCGAAGCTGTGCATGCAATCATGGAAGAAAAGAGTGTGGTTTGGCCCCGTTACTTCCTCTTGCAGTTCAGGGATGCATTACAGACTCGACAGGTACCTCTGGGTTTGTGCTCCTTAGACGTCTACGGCTTTACCAAAGTATCCAAGTGGCATGAATCATGCATCATGGAGACGTTGTTTGGTTGTATCTCATTAGAAGATCCTATGAACTGTGCCGTAACTTCTTACACCTTCTCTGCCGCATTTATTTGATTCATTGTGGGTCCACAAACTCCATTTGTCATCTCGTCAGTCGGTGGCCATGGGAAACCCATGACACTGTCCACTTCTGCTTTGCGGCCTTACTGTCCTCAAATGCTGCCTCACGGTACTTCCTGACACAAAGTACTTCTGCAAAGTATACACTTATGTATAAGGAAGGTATCCATCTGACCTTGGATATTCACGCGATCAACACCCGTGATTTTCCATAGTTTATGTACAAGCACAACTGGTGAAAAGAACCCTCTCTCCCCCGGGCCTCTGATCATGATTGATCATGATCCATTCTTTATCTCAGTCTGTTCTTCATTCATCATTGCAGGGATGACAGAGATATCGGAACTTTCCCTGTTCGGGGCACGATGTTTTGCTACATAAGTACTTTGGCCGACAAAATTGCACATGTGGAACGCTTGAGAACCAATATAAGCATTCGAGCTGGCTTAAACAATCGTTCTTTTCCTGCCATTCTAGTAGTAGACTGAGGCAGGCGGCCTCCAAGAGCTCTATCCTCTACTACCTAGTAGGGGAGACCTCTCTCTCTCTACCCCGCTGGACCACTATGAGTGCGCAGGAACCACGATCACTCTGGGAAAACTTGGTGGTTAGGAATGTTTTTTCGGGTATGCAACCTCAATCTCTCCGTATTCTCCGTCCAATCTCCGTCCTGAACATTCCATCCAAGTCGCTACATGGCTGTGGCTGGTTTTGGACTGTGCCTCTCACTTCAATCTGGAGTCTGATAGAGTGTGGAAGTATGTCATTCTTATTAATCTCCTCCATGATCTTATAAAATGTGATTTAGATACATACTCGTTAAAAAGGGATTTCCGCCTCTCATCCTCCTCGTCTATATTCTATCGAGATATGGTGGGCTTGTGGGGCAGACGTAAAGTTCTGCCTCTATCGTGGTTACACTCTTTGACTTTATACATCCAGGGTTAATCTTGTCTGGACCATACTTATGCTCTGCGAGCTTTCGAATACCACAGAACATTGCTTGAGATGGTTCAATTATCAGTCGGCCGTCATCCAGATCCTTTACGCAGCTGTCCAATACGTCTTGATGTTACGTGGTGAGTACTACATTCAAAGCCACATTATGACCTCTTTTCTGACATTTGGGTAACACCAGTATCGGCGCTCTATTTCAATGCCAACATCGCAATTGCTTTTCTTTCACTTGTTTGGGTCTTTGAGCGCGTCGCCGTCGCTTACATCGGGGAAAAAATCTTTCAAGCTCTAAAATTCGATGGAACATGTCTGGTGGATCAAACTCCTTTTAAACCAGTATTGTTTATGATGTGAGTAGCCAGCCAACCTGCGACTGCATAACCTCTATTTAACAAACACTTCGGAACTCGTCAGGTCTACTTTCATTTCCATACAGTTGATCATATGGGCAATGACGTTTGC
>JABAJW010017949.1:0-33214 GCA_018855395.1 Arthromyces matolae
TCCCATTCTATTAGCAGCACAAGCGTATCGAGCTCCCATGCTCGCTCACCGTCGAGCGGGTCCAATGGTTCGGTGTCACCTGCATCTCCACCCTCGCCTTCAGACTTCCGTCGCCGAGCCTCGTCACCCCTTTCCACAAACACCATAAATCGCCCATTGACGATTCGCAAACCCTTACACGCATCACCAACTCCGCAAAGGAATGCTACTCATACTAATAATACCCTTATCCGTACTCCCGTCGTGTCTGTACCCCCAAAGCAGTCTCTCTTATCCTTGCGGATGGCTGGAGATGACGAATCACTTCTCACAGCTCAAGTAGTGCCCATCCCAGATAGTGACTCGGAGGACGACCATTCCATCAATCTTCTCTCATTCTCCACTCCTTTTGAGGTGTACCCTCCTATCACCCCACAAACGGGTACAGCAAATAATAATTCTGCGTCTCCCGGTTCTGTTGACTCGAGACCCACCGTCCTCTCCAAGGCCATGTCTTCTAGCTCCGTCACTGACACAGTCACTGACCAAAATGTAATTGAAGACGTACTACGGGCACGTGCAGAGCAGGCAGAAAGTGCGGCGGAGCGACTGCTCGAACTAGTCGACCCAGAAGAGGATGGATCACATCACTCTCCCCTACCTCCCTCACTTTTGGTCGGAAGTAGTTCAGCGCATGCTGCCTCGAAGTCCAAACCCAAAGATAAATCTACACCTCTTCCCATAGGTGGGGTCTACAAGAACCCTCCAGCTACGCCTATCAATCGAAATGCTGCGATTCTGAAGCAGGCTGCAATGTTCCAGGATAGCCCCGTTCGTAGTGGGCAGTCAGCCTCTCTGGTGAATGTATTACAGGATCGAAAACATGAAACGGGTTGGTGGTTGAAAAGGAAAGCACGTAAGCCCCTTTGTTCCCCCATTCCGCGCATTGAATAATTCTTTTGAAAGTATTACAAGAGACATCCCTTCGAGAGGCACAGTCAACAGACAGGGCCACAGAACTTCAAAGTTATATCGCAGATTTGGCAGAAGGCAAATTGAGTGTCCCGGGGCTTCAAAAGCTTGTCTTATTCTCCATCGAAAACTCTCTATCAGGCACAAGTTCACCACCCCCCAGTCCTGGGAGGCGTGGATCAGACAGCTTCTCGCCCTTTGCCCCATCGAAGTCTCTGCCAAATTTACGGGTAGAACTATGGGAGACCGATAAGAATATTGAGAGACTTTTCAACGCTTTAGTCCAATTTCTTCAGCCCTCCAAGGTCAGCTTTTTTTCTTCGCACACGGCATGATTCTCACAGAAATTACAGTCAGAAGAGGAGCTCGAGTATGGCTTAATTCTCCTGCTGGAATTACTCGAAAATCAGGGCCAGTACCTGGAAGGGAGAGAATCTGACCTTTTCTCAGTCCTCCTTCGGGTACGTTATTGTAACAAAGTTAATGTACGTTTCAATTACACTGCTTGCATCCATGACTGACCGTTTGTTCTCGCAAGATTTTGGAAGCCACCAGCACGATCCGGGACGCCATTACAACGAGCATTGAACCTGTTTACGGTATCACCACGATGCATGCTAGCTTGCGGGCCTTTCTACTTGAGCCAAAGCCTCAAACGGTCGAGGACGATGTCAAGTCTGCATCGTATGCCTTTGGCCTTATTGCTCTGGGCAAGTTCATTCTACGTTTACCAGCTGAAATCGCGGAGGAAGAGCTTCCGCGTTTGAAGCTTACCTTGATATCGGTACAAGCCTTTTCTTTCGTAAAACAATGCCATATTCTGAAAATTACCTAGTCACTCAACGACAAAGCATCCCTCATCGTACGCGAGTCTGCGGCTGCGGCCATTATAGCTGCTCAGGTAGTTCTTCGTGACGAAACACATCTCTTTGCTTTACTCGATGGGCTTGGGGATGAAAAAAAGAACCTTCTAGCCTACTTGTTTGACAAACATGGCGTTCGTGGTTCTATAGACTCCACAAGCTCCTCTAGCAGCATAGTGAAACTCCAGAAAGAGATTACCCGTTTGGATACCCGAATTTGTACCCCACCCAAGCTCTCGATGAAAAAAGAATAACTGTCGCTACATTATAACTGCTTTCGAATTCCTTATGATACCATTGTTGTGTAGGTATGTAGAACATCACCCATTGTCGACTCATTTGATGCAGAGCAGAGGGAGTGAGACCTAGTTTGATACACCGTAGTGGAGAGTGTTCAAAGGATGTCTTGCAGTGAAAACAAATGGCGTCTTAAAATCCCGATAAGGCAAAATGTACTCAATGCAAGAATAGTCTCGTCACGAAGCTGCAGTGGACAGGCGGTAACGAACTCAATGCAAAAGTACTTGGACATTGGACGGAAGCAGATGTGGCCACACAAAAAAGACAAGAAGGTTTCGCTATTTCGATTGCGATCAAGGTTCTCGTTTTTGCTTCAAGACGAGAGAGTTTCCGATTGATCATGTTCATTTACAAAAGTAAGTTTACGGCAGGCTCACATAAAGATAAGTGGATTTCAGTATTCCAGTTGGGGGGGATATCTTTACAGAGTCTAATTCAACGCTTCAGAAGACCCTGAAACGAAGGGCCAAATAATATCCGATGCCTGCTAAAAGGCCACCGACGTGACCAGCCACATCTGTTCCTTTTTGCTATAGTGTCAGGATATGACGGGTCAGAAAGATGGTACCACTGAAATACATGATAACTTACCTTGTCATAGATAGCGGAGTAGGAGTCGTATGCAAAGATACCAGTCACGGCCAGCCATGCAGGGATTGGTATGATACCATATAATTGGAATGTCATCCTTGGAGCTACACAGGCTAGCAGGGAAATCACGGATGATATCGCGCCTAGATCAAAATTTTGGTCGTGTCTATTGTTTATGAAAACCAAATTAAAAGGACCAACCGCTTGCGCCGTATGATGAGACGTCTCTGTGCTTGACGAGGTTGCTCCAGGCCATGCTTGCTACACTTGCGATGATGCCGCCTGTGGAAGAAGGTTAATGATCAGAGTTTACCATTGCATTACATCAGAAATTGCACACCTCCCATGTAAAGGAAGAGGAATTTGCGTGTACCGAGGAATTCAAGAACAGGTCTGGCCATGAAGAAGAATGTGAATCCGTTGAATAGGATATGTGAAACGCTCTCATGTGAGAAAGTGGAGGTAATTGGGGTCCATCTATCAAAGAAGTTTTGTATTTAGAATTTTGAATAGGGCGTTCGTTAGACTTACATTCTTCCCTCAGATAAATTACGCCAACTATTCGTAAAATTCTGATGCATCCATTTGTATGGTGCGATGATACCTTCGGACTTCTACGTAGGGCTGTAAGGTAAGGATCGAGGGATGTGTAATGGGTGACGAACAGCACGTTGTCCTGTCAAGTTCCACATAACAAAGACAACACCATTGATAGCGATTATCCCCCAGAATATGGCATTCTGAGGTATACGGTCGAGGAAGGAAAGGAAAGGAGGCTTTTGATTGAAACTCTTGTATGCCCTATGAGGAAATGGTCTGTTATGCTCAAGTTTGGACACTGATGAGGTGAAGAAGCGAGTCTGTGGTCGTAATCTGAGGTTCTGTAGGCTAAATTGTGGCGCTATTGGTCTGCATGGCGACAGATGAGCGCGTAAAGGACTTGAAAACGCGCGTTGAAGGGTGCGATGAAGAAAAGAGGACATTGTGTGTTCACGTGACGACCACTTGTAACTTTTTTGATGCACAACACGCGTTCTGTCGGCAATCGCGATTTTGGCTTTTCCCAATACTCGATGTCGCACCATCTGTTCTTACTCTCACCAACAGATACGCCTTTATATACTCTCACACATTACTCTACGAAACCCGTTCAAAGCACGACTTCTCCTCTGTCATCAAACCTACCAAATTGGTCTACTTCGGCGTTTGCAGGTACTCTGACAGCGCTTTCTGGGGCATCGAGCGCAGCACACCATTCATCGGGGGGTGCGGTGCGTATGGGAGGTGGCCAGGATCGACACGTAATTCAAATGATAGCGAATGCTAGTCTGGACACAATTGAGGATGTTTTGCGGAAAGAAACAGTGATGTATGTTTGATCAAAAGTGAGATGAATCGAGGCCTGACAATAATTCAGGTATTTAAAGAGCGTAGACAAGTTTAACGAATGGACTGTTTCGGCATTCATCACTCCAGGAAGTAAGAAAAAGGAACCTTTGTTGTTATTGTTCTGACGTTGATGTTACAGATATGAAATTTGTTTTGTTGCATGAAGGGAAGAATGATGAAGGAATTCGACAATTTTTTATGGAAGTATGGGAGTTGTATGTCAAGGTGAGGGGTTTTCTTTTCAACCCCTTTCTTTTCCTAATACACCTGCAGACAATGGTAAATCCATTCCACACTGCACATACGACAATACGAAGTGCGACATTTAATGGGCGAGTGCAAGCAAGTGCAAAGAGATACTTGTGACGGATCTATCTATACACGTGACTTTTCATGTCAAAGCAGTGCTCAGCTGATCAAAGTTTGCTGGCTTTTCATCTTCGACCACCACCACCACTTTCTCTCTCTCTTTCTCTTCTCCTTTTTAAACCCTTTTTCTATTCTCTTTTCTTCTTTGTGTACCATCCAATCTTAATTAAAAAAAAAATAACAGAGTCCTATCTATCACCCCCCGCCATGACTACTGCTCCCGCTCCAAATCCACGCGCTTCTCTTCTTTCTGGCCTCAGAACTGGCGGTGTCAGATCTTCCTCTGCTTCAATCCCCCACACCGCCGCTCCAGGCGCAACTTTTAACATCCCACGTTTTTCTTCCCAGAACAATCTATCAGCCCCCTTTAACGAGGATGACGAGGATCAGCTCCTTGATTTACCTTCCCACAAGATCTTTCAACCTCGCCAACTTCCTATGACAGCAGCCGTAGATGGGCCCAACAATCGTTTTGCCTCACAGCAAACAGCTCCGCGTCCTTTGAATCCCAACAGCATCCCCTTTTCCCCGGCTTTGTTCAACCAGTCACCCCAAATCCAGATGCAGATGCTTCAACTTGAAATGATGAAGCTTCAGGTACGTTCAAACTCCCATTTTTCAATCGTATTGCCTTACTAAGGGAACAATGGGAACAGACTATCCAGGCCCAACAGCAAATGCAGGCTGATTTACTCGCCCACGTCCAACTTCAACAGCAGCAAGCCCAGCTGCAGAATCAGAGCAATAGACGTACCAGCCTTGGACAAAACCCTCCTGCCACCGCTGGTCCAACCAATAACTCGTTCGACCTCCGCTCTGCCACACTAAATGCACAGATGCGCCGTGTCAATTTGGCCGAACAAATGAAGGCCCAGCTTGGTGTTGTCTCTGGTGACGATCAAGTTCCCATGACCGCTGCACTTGGGGGTAAATTTGGCAGCCGAAACGCGGGTCTGAACGCCACTGGCAATGTCCCTAGATTCGCTCCAGAGGACGACGGTTCCGTCCCTCCGACTCCCAACTCTACTACAGTCATCAGCGGTGGAACCTCACTTGGTGTCTCGCCCTCCAACAGTGTCAAGAATATGTCCAATCCTCCTTCCAAGTCTGATTCGGCGACTTCTTGGAGGCGTTCTAGCAACAACAATTCTGTTCTGAACGGTCTTAACCGCGTTGCATCCTCTCCGGTCCTTAAAGTGACACCCCCACCCAGCGAATCTCATCGTGCATCTCCCCCGCTCAACCCGTCTGCCCCTCGATTCCGCCCGCAACCTTTGCGTTTCAGCGCAGCTGCTTCCACCCCTTTGATTGCTGTCACGATTGACAGTTCTGATAGCAACGATAATGATGATGATGTCTCCTCTGGCACCACGGGATCTCATTCCTCGCCAACCACCCCTGTATCTTCTGCATCCAACGAAACGTCTCTTTCGCAGCGCGAGGAGGCGTCGAGGAAGTTGTACGAAGGATTAGGTATTGGTCGACCTGCCTCGGCGGTGTCAGATACTCAGCAGGCCTCCGTGACGCCTGTTGTATTACCCAGGATGGTAAGCCAACCGACGAGGCAACCTCGAGGCCCGCCTTCTGGCGCTGATGAACTCGGGCCAAAGAACTTCGCCACTAGGATTAGGCGTAAGGCCATCGGAGGACTCGGAGCGTTGATGGATGCTCGTGAACGGAGGGAGCTGGTGGAAGCATTCTGAAAGAGTAATCCTTTCATTGCTTCCGTTCTCCCTTCTGTTGAACAACCAAGAACGATTCTTTTTACACATTACATATGGCGACATGATCTCTAGGACTCTCTCGATGGTTGGTTGGCGCAACTTGACTGGATGAGATTCGATCCAGCAAGCCTTCAAGTTCTTCTACATCACATATTTTTTGACCTCTCAATCCTTCCTTTTACACCTCAAATCCATAACGGTCCTGTGGTTCACCTCTGTGCTTTTACATCACCCTATACACTCATTAGTCATGCCTGTATACATCCAAATTATCTATTATGATGCCCAACATTGGTGGCATCATCCATTCCTGTCCCAACTCGTGCAAAAAATCAGTGTGTCATTGCAAGATGAGAGAACGATTTATTCGAAGTGTACACAACCAACGCGTCAGCCCACGTCTATAAAAATACATATGACACATGGCTCATTTACACCGCTGACCCACAATAGACTTTCCGTGTTCCTTGCGCATACAGAAGTCAGCATATTACTGCATAATTGAAAAGAAACCACATACCTGCCATTCTTCTTTACTAATCCAAAGTTGGTGGAAGGTTCCCAAACTAGCCAAGATGCTTCCTCCTAGCCAAGCACCATGCTTACGTTCAATGGGATTACCAGGCGCATGAATCTTAGTCTGCGTCACGGAATATAGATGGTTAGCACTGAACAGACCTGCGTGACGCGGTAAGATTGACGACGTACGTGAGGGAACCCGCGAGTTAGTTCAGATTGCAGGCGATCGGTGAACCCGGTAAAGAGTGTGCCACCTCCTGTAACGACTACGTTGCTCGAGAGGACTTGACGTAGTTCCGCGTCACACGAACGGAAGGTTTCGCCGATAAGTGCTGGTATGTGCTTTGGCAGGTTGGGATTTGATGCCTTTTTAAAATTTCCACAAATTTAAGAAGGCGGAATTTAGAAGGATACGTACGACAAGGGAGTGCGGATGATAGAAAAATTGTTCGCCGACTGACAGTCTCTCCGCGCCGAAGTAGGTGTTGTATCCCGTGGGGAACTCGTAGGGTTTAGGGGGACGAGTCGCTGCTATCCTGGAGGCAGCTTGTGAGGTAGGAGATGATAGAAACGCAATGAACCTTACTGATCATTCCATCCTTGTTCCAGCACCCCTGCTACACTGTGAACCCATTCCTCAACTTCCTGGGCTTCAGCCCACAGCCGCCAAGATTCGGTAGTATCTGCAACTCGGTCCTCTCTTAATGTATAGCGAGGTGGCGCATTGAGGTCTACGGGCTGGATGGTGGTTCGACGATGCCTCAAGGCAAGATAAACCTTGCAACATACCTGTTTGTTCGCAATTAATTGATGAGGCAAGAGTTCGATGCCTCTACGCGCAGATGTTGGGCTGCCAAGTACATGACGAGCGTGTGCATGGACGAGTTTTGGCAATGATGAGTACGAAAGTCCTAGCAAAAGATTAGCACCCCGACAGGCGTGCAATTCTGAAGCAATGTTTTTCTACCTTTACGCAGAACAAAACCATCGACAACCGGGGTTACGCTTGCCATTGTTTTCCCTACATCGATGACGAGGGCCGTGCCACGACCTGCAGAGAAGCTACGGATCTGAAAGGTAAGTAGAAGATTATCGTTGAACAGACCATTACTGACGCGCTCAGAACCGCCGTATTAGCAATATAAAATGCGGGTACATGGAACTCCTCAAAGAAAATCTCTGCCATCCGCTCGCGATGTGCAGGAGTGTTCCAGGTCGGTTCGGTGACGAGGATAGGATGTTCTGAAGGGTTGCAGCGCATTACATTGGAAATCGCGTGTTCTATAAGAGGAGGGATTGCACTAAAGTCATTAACTTCAAGATTGGGGTTATTTTGGGTGTCATATCACTGATAAAATAGATGGCTTACTTAGACCATCAACTATAGGATTCGCGACTTCCATCCCAGCACGCCATACCGAAGGACCATTCTCGCCTACATACAAGTTCATAGGTCTTGCGCTCTGCTTCGCGTCGGCACCCTGGACATCCATTGCTTCATCGCCTCCGGTATTGTGGTATCCATAAGTGGTCGGTATTACGGCTTTCGGTGTGTCATCTCCAGCGTATCCTGCGCGTGTCGTTGATGCACCAATGTCCACGACGAGCGCTGATACTTCGTCTACCCGAATGTAAGCTCAATTTTGGCATTGACAGGTATTTTCTTACCTCCACCGTAATTCACCATTGTCTACTAAGTATCACGCCTTCAAAAAGTATGCGATGAAGATAGCAGAGAAAAGAGAAAGCCAAAAGTTGCAAAGGTGCAAAATGTTACAATTACCTAAAGTGGCAATAGGAACCTTTGATGACAGCTGTTTGGTATCAAGCCTGTCGCCTTGCGATCAAAAAAAGTTGTCAACCCGTGAACCAGAACGCTTGCTGCCCAACTGCTGGGGCCACTCGCTATGCCCCTCAAAGATCCTGCAAAACCCAGTAAAAAGAGGAGAAACTCCTCAGAAGATGTACAAGCTGTCCCGCCTCCAATCTTGACTGGAGAACTAGACCTGCCTTCCGATGAGGAAGATATAGGTTTGGTAACGGACGATGAGGAGGTGGACGAATTCCCGGAAATCGACACCGGTAGTGATAGTGAAGAATTCGAAGGGCTAACCGACAACGAAGAAGATACAACGGAAGAGGAACTTGAGGAGGAAGAGGAAGCAGAAGACAGCGATGCCGATTCAAGTGAAACAGACGTCGACTCCATTCGCGTGTTCCCCAAGGCGAAAACCATTGTATCCAATATTACTGGTCAAGACAAACGTGTTTATCCTGAGATTGAACCGGATTATGACTCCGACTCGTCTACAGAAGATGTGAGCACTTCGCTATCCAAATTCATTTCTCAATTCCTCATAACTCGAACCATGATAGGCACCTAATCGTGTTGGTGACGTGCCAATGCACTGGTACGACGATCTACCCCATATTGGCTACGATATAGACGGAAAGAAGGTGCTCCGACCGGCGAAAGGAGATGAACTAGACAAATTTTTATCTACAGTAGAGGATCCCTCCGCATGGTGAGTATGCATATCAATCATGCCCAAAACTATTGAATTAATCACGATGACAGGACCTCTGCGTTTGATAAGAATGCTCAAATGGACAAGCCTTTAACTAATGACGAACTCGACATTATTCGCAGATTGTATGCAGGAGAAAATCCAGACGCAGGTTACGACCCCTATGAACCAACTACCGAATGGTTTACTGGCAAGGGAAAAGAGGAAATAATGCCTCTATCATCTGCCCCCGAGCCAAAACGTCGATGGGTGCCCAGTAAATGGGAAAAACAAAAAGTGTGTCGTTTTTTTACCGTTTGTTGGCCAATAGCGTTAACAATCCCTCAAGGTCATGAAAATAGTTCGCGCTATACGTCAAGGACGAATCGTCGGTTCAAAGCCAAAATCCACATCAAAACTTACATTCTACTCTATCTGGTCGGAGTCCTCAAGTTCGCACCCTGCTCCATTACCAGCACCAAAACCTCGTCTTCCAACAAATTCTGAGTCCTATAATCCCCCGGAAGAATATCTTCCGACCGATGCAGAACGAAAGGAATGGGAAGCACTGGACCCGGAAGATAGGGAGCAAGACTACCTGCCAAAGAAGTATTCAGCGCTGCGGCTTGTCCCAGCTTACGACGCTTTCATCAAACAACGATTCAACCGGCAGCTCGACCTGTACCTTGCTCCAAGGATTCAAAGGACTAAACTCAACATCGACCCGAGTACACTAATTCCCAAACTGCCTAGCCCAGGTAGTTTGAGGCCTTTCCCCAACTACAAGAGTCTCAGATTCCATCACAGCAAGAGTCGTGCAAGATGTATTAGCATCAGCCCCGATGGTGGTTGGGTAGTCAGCGGTGACGAAAGCGGGCAAGTCAGCCTTTGGGAAGTAAATGTAGGACGCGAAGTCAAACGGTGGTCATTCGATACCAAGGTAGGAGCGGTGGAATGGTGCCCACGACTGGACGTCAGCTACTTTGTTGTGTCTATGTAAGTAATTTGCTCCCGCAGAAAGACTAGCGCGTTGACACACAGCATACAGCGAGGAGAAAATTCATTTTATCATTCCTCCGAATCTACCTGGTCCTGTTCTTTCCGCCACGCAGGCTCTTCTGGCACCATCCTCTCTTCCTCCTGCGCCAGCTACTCCATCATTTGTGAAATGGATCACCCCTCCGACCAGCACATGGTCAGCTGCGAAACCTATTCTAACTGTCAATCTGCCTTCTTCCTCTGGGTTGCCTGGTCAGTTAACATGGCATCGGAGAGGCGATTATCTGGCAAGTGTTTGTAAGTTGACCTCCTTTTTTCATCGCTGTTGAAGTTTAATTGACATTGAACTCAGCAACAAGCGGGACTCAAGGAGGTGTGTGGATCCACCAGGTCACTAGAAGGCATTCCCAGGCCCCGTTCAAGAAGGTTAAGGGTGTCGTTCAGATGGTGTTGTTCCATCCTTTAAAGCCTCATTTCTTTGTGGCTGTAAGTGCGAAATCCCTTTCTATATTGATTTCTAATGACCCCTTTCACAGACTAAGCAATACGTTCGAATCTACAATCTTTCTGAGCAGAAACTCTTGAAGACTTTACAGCCTGGAATTAGGTGGATATCATGCATGGATGTGCATCCTTCTGGCGATCATCTCATTGTTGGCGGCTACGATAAGAAATTGTGCTGGTTCGATCTCGAACTGAGTGATAAGCCGTATAAGGTTTTGAGGTTCGATAACAACGCATCTCGTAAACATTCCAAGCACTTATTTATCCACTCAGGTATCACACACGTGCTATACGTTCGCTCAGTTTCCACCCCTCATATCCACTGTTCGCGTCCTCTTCAGATGATGGCTGCATTCAAATCTTCCATTCGAGGGTGTACAACGACCTCATGACCGATCCGTTGATTGTGCCACTCAAAATACTACGAGGTCACGAAATCCGAGAAGGTCTTGGTGTTCTTCAGGTGAAATGGTCAAGCCGACAGCCTTGGCTCGTCAGTAGTGGCGCCGATGGTTCAGTCGCGGTGTGGTGTAGCTGATACCCTGATTGTGAATGTTACATTCTTCAGAAGTCAATGTTTTACACCATCGATTCTCAGGGAATTTGAGGGTTCAATCGCGCTCCAGCGAAACAACAGCAAGTCTTCTGAAGTTTGAAGCTACGTAACAGCATGTTTGCGCCTCGGCTGTAAACGCTCTGGGCGGCGAAATATTACATGGCCTGCTGCACTTCCCCTTTTCGCTCGACGTGAAACAGATTTCATAACTTTTCCGTGTTCAACGTAATTCGGATCGGGAGAAATTGGTATAGCTTGATCAAAATCTACTGGTTCATCCGCACTCCTTCTTTTGCCGTTGGTGGTAGGGTGCATAGAGCTTTGAAGGCTCCAGATTACGAGGAACTTGTGGTAAGGAAAAGACTTTTACATTGAAAAGTGTAAATAACGTCTACTACCTCTCGTTGCCATGATCCAATCGAAGGTTCTAGAAATCGCAGACACACGCCATGCGATTGACATGCTTTGCTCAGGTTGCTGGTAAGGCGGAGTGCATTTTATGTAAGTCCTCCTGTATGATCGCAAAAGAACTTAGTGCGTACGGCATAATCGCAGATATGATATTCAGGTCTGCAGTCATGCTGCCAAATACCATCAGGAGATAACTGGGGTATTCTTCGCGTAAGTGAGGCTTTTTCTGGTCATGCTCTAGGTGCATTTGACTTCACTCCGATAGAGAGGAGAACAGGAAGAAGCACAAGGACAAGAATTCCTAGGAAAGTCAACGGTATGATCGGGAACCCAGGCCGTGGATGAACTCCCTTTAAAGCCAAATGGTTTCGAAAATTGTCCCGCCATCGACTGAACATCCAACTCTGCTCACCCCGCCCTGCGTCTTCCCCGTGACAGTGTTCTCGAGATGGTCAACTGGTCCGATCCTCAAGAAATCGTGAAGGATTCAGGTTTGAAACATCCTTCTCCGTTCTCCGAAATCATCACTTGACGCCAACTGCTTCCAACAGAGATTTTTTCCAAACTTATTTTCACTCTTTTCGGAGTTTACCTATGGGAATTGTTTCTGACAGTAGATTTCGAGTGGTCTCTCCTCAGTCGAAAAAGGCGATTCCGGTGGCCATTGGTATTGTTTTGCGTTTTTTACCCGTAGACCAACCAGTACTAAGCACCGTCGTAGGGTTCGTTAATATAAGTCATAGATGAACATCATTCGATCTCACAGTCATCTAGTGTTCTTCTTTTTCTGTCGCTACTGCATGCTGTTAGCATTTGTTGGCCTGTAAGTGCTTGCGTTGCTTCAATCAATGCCGCTATTTTACGATGTACGAAACAAGTATTGTTTCACTCAATATCTCGACTCCGGTATGTGCGCCCTAATTTTTGGTTAATCATGTTCGTTGATATTCTACAGATTAATTGTGGCGTATGTACTTTGTTATAGATTTTAACAGCTGATGACGACTTCATTCTAGGCACTTTATACCTTCAACTCGGTAATCAATGCATTCTATAACGGTCATATATGTCTTGACCCATCCCTCCTCAGTGGACAGGCAATATGACGATACTTTGTGCTTCGACGTCTTTGATGCTGAGGACGTGAGTATAAAACCGTTTGGCCATCTCCTCATCGGATCTAATATGATATCAGAGTAGCTTTATGGGAGCGTAACCGCATCGTTATAGCATCTTTGGGCACCCTTTGCGTTGCCCACTGGGCGCTTCTATACCGTACCATGTTTATCGTAAAAGCAGCATGGGAACCAGCACAAGGAACTTGTGTCGTCATTGCGACTAACCCTTCCTTACTCAATGTTACTTTCTTTTTTAGTGAGTGCCGTGCTTGCTGACGTCTTACAGAGACTGATATATATCCGTGCAGCTATGGGGTTTGACCTCGTAATTCTCATTTTCACAGCAGTTGCTCTGCTCAAAAAACACTCCGCCCGGACAGACCTCTGGAAGCTATTGTTTCACGACGGGCTGGTCTATTTTCTCATCACATTCTCCACAAACTGTATACCAGCGGTGCTCAATGTCTTGAATCTAAATAGTGAGGACATTACATTGCTAAAATGCTTACAGAACTGACCCATTGAAAGCACCCATGAACGTGTGAGTAGAGTTATCAAACCAACTGTCTCGTTCTCATCCGACATCTTCGCTTGACTCAGGATGGCTACAGTGAGCGACGTTTTGTCATATGTCAGGAACTCCTTGGTGCTGATTTATCTCCGTCCTAGATTCCAGCTGCTACAATAACGTATGGTTTTACGTGGGTTCTGATGTCCATTGCCGCTCACTTCCTTCCACTCAGTTCAATTGCTGCATGTCGTGCTGTAATCAGGCTTCTGGAGTTCAGTACGGGCGATGTTTACGTGCATTCGATGTCAAATATAGCCAGCACGCACCCTATCCGGCACAGTATAGCACCGTATTCCCCCCGAACTCCAAAGTATGCACTCAGTCGACCAGAAGTTCGTGTCACCACAGAGCATATCACGATGGCCGAATTTTCGTGAGTGAAGTCTCGTAGATCATGCCAGGACCTGAAAGCCAACGAATGTCACAGCCCAGGCAGCGCTGACTCGCCATATGGCAAAAGCCATCAGACATCATCCACTGTGGATCTGAGAGAACATGAAACACATTCCGCAAAAAGTGAAAAAGAATCCTTTGTGTTTCCGCCATCAGTTGTCTAAGTCTCATTATATACCGGTTTTTTGAGATACCCATTCGTCCTGAGGGTGATAAATAGATATTACATGATTGCAGTGTTGCATGTTTGTAAAGTTACATAGCTGTGCGTGATGTACTTTTGGAGGGGGTCTTTAATAAATAAAAAGTATCAAGATGATTAGAAACTGGGTATTGGATGTGCGAGAGTTGCAAACATAATAGGTATCATCTTCTCCTCTTGGACCTGCCAGCCTTTCTTCGAGCAGCCACACCTCCTTGGCGGTTCATAGCCTGTCTCTTCGGCTTGGGTTCCAATCCTTTCGAAATTCTCCACTCTTCTCGTCTTGACCCTCGCGGTCCGTGCGTCGATACACGTTTAGTCGGTTCATCAATAGCCATGTCTTGTGAAATAGATAATTGAGAAATTTGAGACGGAAAGTAAACGATGATAGCTAACCTGACGTTTCTACTGGTGTACCCTGCTGTCCTGTAAAAGTTCCATACGTCAACTGAAGTTCCAACTTGATTGTCTGATCAAGAAAGAGAAATCTGACGCTTCAACCCGTATCCTCCAACATGGGTTGGAAACAGAGGTTGGGCTGGCCGTCCTCTTGTGAAAGCGTCCATGTTTTCAACAGTGACATCGTCCGAGTCTAGAAGTCCAAAGGTTGTGAACCAAAACCAACCTGGATTGACAGTGTCGTCTCCTTCATCTTCCTGCCCGATAACAACGTCTCCTTCAACGTCCTTCGAAACAGTAACGGCAAGTTTTGCATTGAGTCGGTGCAGCCTTGCGGCTTCGTTTGCTGCATAAACGCTATCTTCTCGCTTCTTGTTGCGATAACTGCGTTTCGTCTTTGACCTTATGGATTTCGCCATTGAATGGATTTTGGATGTGACTGATGGTAGATCGTTAAGACAAGGACAATGAAAAATGTTCACAGCAGCGGAGTATGAATATTCACGTGCTTGTCGGTACCGAAATAGTTCAAGTTGAAGAACGCCCTAGAACACACTACTAGCTACTACTAGCAACATATCACAGAGTGCAGCCCAGCCTGGACAAAAAGACCATCGAATTGGTAATACTCATAAGAAGACGTTTAAAGGCGTATTCGCGTTGATAATGGAAGTACAGGTTTTAGTCAGTATATCCTACCCCAAAATATCAAATACCCAGACTACATATCATTATTGCAGGAGGCTAGAGTCGGGGCATCGTCCATGTCGCTCATGTTGTGCGCACGATACAGATTGCGAGCCTGGGAATTGGCGTTGTCAATGTTAGTCCTTCATATCTTCATTTTCGTTTTCGGGAGGGGCCTCTCTGTGAAAAAGAAAAAAAAAAGACTCGTCAGACTGAAAGAAGGCCAAAGAAGTAGAGATGGACTTATAATATAAAGCACATTGTTACATCTAGGGATGGAATCAGCTCTGTCTCATGTAGGCTCTTCAGATCGCGTACCGGATAAGAACCTCTCCTAGAGCTCCGTTTGATTGTCCATCTTGAAATTCTTCGGTATTTGCAAGCTAAAAAAATGTGTGGGATCAGGAGGAATGTAGACATCCACAGCGAAGGTAGATACTTGAAGGTTCATGTAACCATCAGTGCTGACGAGGAAACCTTTGTACTCTAGGCCCCACTTTAGTCGGACAAAGACAGGCTTGCCAGTGAGCTCTTGCAAGAAAGGCTTCGGGTTAACGGGGTTAACCTAGACAATCCGAAGGTTTTTAGAGGGAAAAAACGCGCTGATGGATGGTGAAAACGTACAGATGCCATGGGGTGAGTTCAAGAAGAGGCGTGCGAAAAAATGTGAATTGAGAATTCATCAATTCGATCCTACTCCAAACTGCAACACAATCAGCTCAACGACCATGTCTGACCGCGAGGGGCATTCTGGTGGTCCCCCACCCACCGACGATGATCTATCTCTACCAAAGGCAACGGTGGCAAAAATGATTTCTGGTGAGTGACCACACCTTTTATCATCACGAAAATTCGATATCAATTTATCCTTGCATGATAGACCTACTCCCGAACGACGTGGTTTGCTCAAAAGAAACGCGTGATTTGGTCATTGAGTGCTGTGTAGGTGAACACCAGTTCCTTCTATTTCGTGCATCACGGTCTCAAACTGCGCAGAGTTCATTCATCTGATTTCTTCGGAGGCCAATGAGATTTGCGAACAAGAGTCGAAAAAGACGATAGCACCAGAGCACATAATATCAGCGCTCAAGGTGAGATCCTTTTCACTTTTTTTTCATCAACTATAATTGCCGTAGCGGCTCGGTTTTGAATCGTTCATAACGGAGGTGGAAGATGTTCTCAAAGATCACAAACAGCAGCAAAAAGTATGTTTGGGTGCAATTATCTAGATTGACTATTTCACTCACTCACTTTCATATCAGGACCGAGAAAAGAAAGTGTCGAAATTCGAACAATCTGGTTTAACAGAAGAAGAGTTGCTTGCAAAGCAAGAGGAACTATTTGCGGCCAGCCGCGCGAAGTTTCAGACGACACAACAGTAACCCTTTTGACTTGTATTTTATTCGTATTTGTACGTCTATCGCTGTATTTACTTAATCCCTATCTCTGCCTTCGTGACGCTCCAGAAGAATTTCGAGCCTTCGTTGAGGAACATCGCTATTCCACGTAGCTATTCCGTTTTTCTCGTGTCGAACTGGCAATCCACTCTGCTCAACTACGAAGGAAGCTGAAACCGACGCATAAAAAGTCGCTAAAGGTATCCTGTCTGTGAAACAGATTGCGACTTGTATGATCACGATTACCTTGAATGACGTCTCCAGTGGACAAAAGTCCTGCTGAAAGCCCACCTAAAAAGCTATTCCCAGCTCCTGGTATTGTCAGTCCATTACACCTGTAAATAGGACCCTGTTGACTGACCAGTCACGTCAACTACTCGTTGGGCCTCACCTGCTGTCCAGAAGGCGTCAATCCACCGACCTTTCGTAAGGGGAGATTTCACGTAGGCACCCAATTCACCGCTCCTAATAATAATCCATCCACCTCTCGTGTTTCCGATGCCATACTCAAGAAATCGATCAGCTGCTTGTTCTATCAGGGATCGTGAAGGTGGTTGATCAATGGACAATAGTGACAGGGCTTCCTCAGCGTTGGGACTGGATAGTAATGATTCGTGTGCATGACATTTCACAGCAAGAGTAGTAAACTCACGAACCTCAGGATATCAATTGAAGGTAAAATTTCAATTAAAGCGGGCATTTCTGCAGGAATACATCTATCCTTCAAGCCTGTCAGTTGCACGCATTCTCAGGCGGAATATACAGACGAACAGGTATGGGCTCATAGATGACCGTTGGACACCAATCCTTGATCGCCTTAACCTCTGACATTATAGTAGATGCACGCTGAGGAGAGCAGATAAAATGTAGCATGCGTGGATTACACATCTTGGTCCCAACAAGGTCTTTTGGCGTTATCCTTATGCGTTTGGTTAGATACTCAAAGCTAACAAAAGAACTGCACTATCAGCTGCTGTCCATTTGTTCAGAGGGGAAGACTGTACCTCCGCTGTTCACCACGGTAGGAATTCAGAGCACGCGTCGTGACGTGATTAGGCTGGTCTCTGAATAACCACATTTCTGGGCCGTAACTTAGAAGCTTTTCTTCCATGACCATAGGGAAGTCGTGTCCTCTATCGACTATCATGCCGACGTCTTGAGCGGGTAACCTACTTGACATGAGCACAAAGATTGAGACCATGTACAATATTTTTCTAACCAGATACGAGCGCCGATTGCTGCGTATGTCCCACCTCCACCAATCTAAGGATCAACGTGAGTTTTGCTGACTGTCAAGGTGAACCAACTTCGCTCAATCTTTCCTGCGAAGTTGAAGATTGTCCGGTGGGTATGCCATTTCTGTCCGCGAAAGTAAAATCGTCTATAATAAACATCCCCAAAGTAACGAATGCTCTTGATGTGGAGTCCATAGTCTCCTGTGCAGACATGATGATTAGGAAGGAGCTCTCGGTTCTGAAGCTTGAAGAGTTGTGGTGAGATAAGATAAGCCTAGATTATCATTATTTTATCAATCAATCTGTTTGTTTCCAGCTCTGCTACCTCGACACGTTCATGGAGATCTGGGCTGTCGTATACAAGCCTGAACAGTTCCCGGAAGACGTAATCCATTTGCTTTTTATTTACATCTCCCTTTTGACGATCTCAAGGATAGCTCTATCAACGCGCTCTTCACGTCCTAGATCCTCAGAGTGTCGCTCGGATACAACGTTTCTATCATCGCGAAGATGCTTGTCGTGAGCATGTGAGAAAATCTATCACTAGCTGTGTATTTATTTCAACGCAGGAACTCTGATTGGACGGCTTCTCGTTCGTAAATTGCTTAAACAACGCGGTATCCGAAATAGTGACATGTCATTCGGAACAACATCAGCTAAGAAACCATATATCGTATGTCATAAACGGTCGACACCTCCAGGACATCCAGCATATGATGGACTGTTTTGTAGACTACGTCTGGCGTCGATCCTCCCATTGCTTATAACATCTCGCACGACAATGGCTTGATAGTGATGGCCTTTGCACCTGGAATTCATGACCCTCCTGCGTTCAGCCTCGGTGTCGACGTCATGAAAGTACGAATTCCAGACCGTTGTACTTTCGCGTCATTCGTTGAGAGCGTGTCTGATACGGTTCGTCATTGCTGAACCAGGACTGCGCGTTTTCTGACATTTACCATACCGAAAACAGTTGACGCCATTGGAATACACTAGCCTTTTCTCAAATAAAGCAGAGGCGGAGCGCCTTAAATGTTTTTTCTGGTTGTGGACCCTGAAAGAGGCTTATACAAAAGCCCTGGGGCTTGGTCTGGGCTTCGATTTTCGCCGTGTTGAATACGACATCGAAAAGAATATAATTCGTGTCGACAAAAAGATTGCTGCTGCATGGCGTTTCACCAAATTCAACCTTACCGAAGAAATCGATCGATACCAAGGGGTTGTTGCAGAATATATTGGAGGCTCCGATACAGAGATAGTCGACTCGTCGACTTCTCCGAATCGCGTTGTGTCCTGGAATGCTGTAGAGTTTGTTGAAGCAGTGATTCAGGAGCTGAAGGAGGCATAGCTGAGGGAAATAATGCATGTATTTTCAATTTCGATTATGGTCCAGATTCAATAGCAGCAACAGTTCCGCCCACCAGCCAATCGTTGAAGTATACGCAATCACGAGGATTGACGGGACCTCCATTTTTGCAGAATTCAAAAGAGGGGCACTGACTGCAAGTGGCTTCAGAGGCCCCGAACACTGGTCGCTCTTTCCTAATCGCTCTGTAAACAAAGCCGCCACCTCCGCTAGTATCTAAATCATCCCAGGTCTCGAATGGTGAAGGTGATCGCCTCAATGACTTTGAACTCTTACTGCGACGGCTTTTCCCATCGTCAGAAGAAGTTTCGCTGCCAGAGGATCGTGACCTTTTCGACCTCTCTTTCTTTGATTTTCTCTTTCGACTAGAGCGTTCCCCGTCACTTTCCGAACTGTCGTCTGAATTGCTTCGACTCCGCTTTGACTTGCTTCTTTTCGACCTGCTTTCGTTGTCGGAATCGCTGTCGCTGTCTGAGAGGTCCTTGCCACGCTTCCTTTTGGATTTTTTTGGCGCCTCATCCGATGACTGATCGTCATCGCTGGATGACTTTTTGCGCTTTTTAGAGCTCCTTTCTGAATCATCGCCCCGTTTTCGCCGTTTTTTGGATGACTTCTCTACTTCTTCATCTTCGGAGTCGTTCATATTCAATGCGCTATCCCACATGGATACGCCGAAGGAGGGAAGCTATGAAAGAATTAGTCAATCCGCACACAAGGGAAAGTAACATTGACAACGCACTCGTTCAATTTCACCATCCAAAACGAGAACGTTTAATAACATCTCAACATGTTCATTACATTAAAGTAAGATGTGGTATTTGTGGTACGGTGCAAATGCTTCGACAGCACCAATCCAGGGTGCATGCAGCAGCTTCCGCACAAAGGAAAAGGTTGAGCTCAATACACATAAAACAGATCTGAATCTAGATCGATGTCCCCTTCACCTACAATATCGCCAATGATCGGCTCAGTTTGCCATGGTTGGTCTTTCTGAGCATTGGCCCAATGGAGACCTCCAAGTTCAAAACCTTTCATATCGCTGAAAGATGTCAAAACTTGGGCAGTTTGCTCGTAGAATGACTAAAAGATACATCGGGTTAGATAAATATTGTACTTGGAGAAGACATGAAATGCGCGTACTGGTTGGGGAATCTCGGAGAAATCGCAGGTGGTCATTAAGCGTAAATATACGAGAGAAGGCATGCGTTGAGAGAGAGAAATGAGGAGTGGCAATGGTGGCGCGCTGGTTGTTGCCCCAAGGATCAACACGTGGGCAGTCGATTTAGCGAACATGATGAGATCTTCCTCCGTCAGATCACCTGAAGGGAGATGGATGCTCTCAACCGGACGACCAGGCACGATTGAGCTGGCTACGTGTGGCGAGCCGATGAACTGAGATAGACGAGGAATGGATCGAGGGGGGAGAATAGGGACAGCAGGATGATCAGAGGCATCAACCTCAAGCTCTAGTAAAGCCTCGGTCTTGGTGAGAAACTCGGCGACGTGATGATCGAGTTGAAACGAGGAAGAGAAATGGATTAGTCGTGGATAATGAGAGGATGAATTGGACAGAATCCAGCTTGCACTGGAGTCAATGAAGAGATCGAGATGGATTAATTCTGTCATCCGAGAAAGAGCCGCGCGAACGAGTCGAAGGAATGATCTGAAAATTGCCGAACATTCTATGCGGAGGGAAAAAGTTCTAACATGTTGTGCGAGCTCTGGTGAATTTGCGAGGGTGACGACTGCTTGGAGGTTGTGAGATGCAGTGGATATGGATAGGTGACGATAAAGACGGGATCGAGCGACGTTGTAGAGCGCAGAGTGGAGAGCAGCGAGGGCAGCGAGATCTGCGGGGAATGCTTGCTCACAGATGGCGTCTAGAAGTTCTAGAGGCAAGTTGACGAAGAGCATAGGAATATTTTATGTAGAGAAGGAAAGAAGAGGACCAAGTTGGCATGATGATGATCACCCAGTATAAAAACCTATAGAAATGAGGTACAGACGGCCCTGAGCCAAACTTTTTTTTTTTCCCCCTTTGTCAGCGTTCATCATCTTTATTTACAGCCTCCACCTCGAAGCCGGCTAAATCATGCTCCCTCTATGTCGTTTATGGTCCAATACAAGCTGTTCCCTGCGGTCTGCCATCCGCTTACCCAGTTTGTATCCTCACTTGACATCACAAGACCTTTCGAAAGCCCACTCTACCCTCACTCATAATGGTCTGCTTTCTCTCATGTCATAGCTACCTTTTCTGGCTGAAAGAATCCTTTTTTAGGTATATATCCCACCCGTACTCATACCTGTGGTACCCTCACTGCTCAAGACGAGGGTACAAACGTCGTCTTGACTGGATGGATCCTTCCTGAGCGGTGATTGCGTTACTTGCACAAACCCCATTTGTCTCAACTCAACATCTTTTAATCTTCAAGTAAAGGAAAGCTCGTGTCTTTCTATCCGCTCAAAGATTCTTATGGCACTACACAACTCATTGTCGATCATTCTGAGGATGCCCCAGATTTGTCGGCACTTTCCAGCGTGCCTATTGAATCCACGGTCTTAATTGAAGGCACTGTCCTTTTGCGTCCACCCAACGCCCGACGGCCCGTTAGTCAAGCCGTTCATCAGGAAGCGCGCTATCATTAACCACTTTACTGCCCGAAGGGACTCACGGGAGAAATTGACGTTAAAGTCAACAAGTTCACTGTTCTCAACACCGCTGGCAACCTACCTTTTGTGCCATCTAACCCACACAATCTGGTAAGCTCAGCTCGTTTTGTTCTTCCTCGTCGGCTTGCAGATTAAACTCGGATTGGGAAAAGGCTAATGATGACATACGAGCACGATATCGTTATCTGGATCTTCGCCGAACTGCCTTGTCTGAAAATATCAAGAAGCGAAGCAAGGTGGCCCAGACCATACGAGAGGTTCTCCATCAAAAAGGTTCAACTTCCGCCATTTCCAATGTCTGACCCATTCACAAGACAATATAGATTTTGTCGAGGTGGAAACTCCAGTTCTCTTAAGATCATCTCCAGAAGGTGCAAGGGAATTTCTGGTACCAACCCGTCTGTCTAAAACAAGCCATGAGGGCACCACGAGCTCCAATCCAACATTCTACGCGTTGCAGCAGTCCCCACAGCAACCCAAACAGTTATTGATATGTTCTGGCGGTGTCGATCGCTATTTCCAATTAGCCAAGTGTTTCCGCGACGAGGACGGCCGCAAAGACAGGCAGCCTGAATTCACCCAGATTGACATGGAAATGGCGTTTGTTTCGTGGGGGCCTACAAACAATTCAGATCCTTGGCGTATCGGTGGCACCGAGGTTCGAGACGTGGTTGAAGCACTCATACAGAAGATTTGGCAGAAGGTTGAGGGTGTATCTTTGCCAAGCAGTTTCAAAGTCATGACTTACAATGAAGCCTTGACACGCGTAAGCTCATTTTCTGTAGACATAAACGACTCTTTTTTAATAATCCTCAGTTTGGCTCAGATAAACCTGACACTCGGTTTGGTCTTGAGGTAGGATGGATTTTTTTTATCGTGAATACCCAAGATTGATGTGGTTTAGATATCCGACATAACACATCTGCTTCCAGAGAAACAGCGGCATATCTTTGAGGCCAATCAGGAAATTTTGGAGTGTATAGCAGTTCGAAAATCCGGCGAAAAACAGTTCATTGGAGCATCTAGAGCGTGTAACTATGACTCCACTGCAACCGTAAGGACAACAAATTCTTTCTCATGCCTTTTCAAGTTCTTAGCGACACATCAGGAGCGTATCACGATAACAAACAAAACTCTGGATTCTTGGTTGTCAAACGCCACTACCCACACAGCATTGAACGAAGTGGCGCCCGATGAAATTTTAAGCATCAACAAAAGTTTGCAGTTGTCACCTGGTGATGACATTTGGCTTGCTCGTCGGCCGCAGATACCGAAAGTATGGGTTAAAACTTGACGAAAAAAGGCCAACTGTCTCAAGCTCATCTATCTAGGGAGGATCAACCGCTCTTGGTACTGTCAGACTCCGTCTTTCAGAAACTGCACAAGCCCGCAGTAAGCTGCTTCTGATTTGTTCGAGGAAACTTTCTCAATCAGTACTTTCTCAGACGAATTCACGATCACTTCTGAACCTCACTTTCTTTGGATAACGGAGTTCCCTCTATTTACGAAAGCCGACGCCGACAAGGATTTTCTAGCTAAAGGCCGATGGAGTAGCTCCCATCACCCTTTCACTGCTCCCATGTGGCAAGACATTGATGCAATGCACCGTGGTGAAATTGAATCCGTAAGTAATTTACTTCTGGGCCCTCTTCAGAAATTAAAAGTGCCAGGGTTACAGGTTCGTGGACAACACTACGACCTTGTCTTGAATGGTGTAGAGATCGGCGGAGGCTCCGTTCGCGTTCATGATGCCGTCATGCAAGATTTTATTTTTACCAACATTCTCAAAGTTTGTATAACATTTCCTCATCTACTGGCACTGATCTGAGTTCTCGACAGTTGGACGAGACAGAAAAAGAACCTTTCCAACATCTTCTTCATGCCTTGCGATGCGGTGCGCCCCCTCATGGAGGCATTGCACTTGGTATATTCTTGCTTCTCTTCTTCGTGAATTCAAATGCTGATCTTCCGTCGCAGGCTTTGACCGAATGATGGCCATGTTGTGCAACACGCAGTCTATACGCGATGTGATCGCGTTCCCTAAAACAGCAAGTGGAACTGACCTTCTCTTCAGAAGCCCTGCCCCCATAAGCAAAGAAGTGCTAATTCAGTATGGTATCCAGCAGTGTTCAACTGCATGATTCGTAGATTATGAAATAATAGACGGCGTTGAAAAAAGAGAACGGATACAAGTAAGGAAAGATAAGGATAGATGAGATGTATAATGAAGATGCTATGATTCGACAGGTGTTTGTTTGTCGTCATCTTCAGGCAGTTCGATCCGGTCTGGGGGAAGTTTAATAGGAGAGAATGAATGCCGAGGAGTCGTGGCATCGTCCTCCGCCGTGCTATTTCCGAAGGAGGTATCAAATGTGGAAGCCCATTCCGTATGCTCATGCTGTTGTTCTGAAGATGCTGCACCGTTAATTGTTGCTCGGCGCGGATAATCTGGTTTATGTTCCTCGTGATTCGTGTTTGTGCGGGACTCGTCGATAACAGACAACACACTGCGCAACTTGGATTCCGCTTTCCTCTGACCAGTAGATGATGGAGGTGACGAATGTCTGCGAGAGATTACAAGGTTCGGCGGTGAGATAGACCGGGGTGGACTAGAGTCTGGCGAGGGCACGCCAGCAGCCCAATCGGTATCGGATGAAAATAGAACGGGATTGGCAACGCTGGTTGTTGGAAGCCAAGAGGCCACTTTGTCTGACGTGTCTAACGAGCCAAGTTCCGAAGTTCCTGTCATGGGACTGGGAGTAGACGACTGCGACTGAGTCGTCGTCGGCATTATTGACAACGGTGCTAGGATGCTGAAAATTTGATCTTCGGCTTGAGGAGGCCCATATGCATCGAAAGGGTCAGGGACGGACTGTAGCATAAGTTCTATGACAGGATCTGAACTGGAGGGAAAATTAATTATTACAAGCAATCATTGAGATTAATATCTTAGACATACGCTTTGGCTGTAAACCTATCAAAGACATCCATTGTCGAGCGCACCACTACGGAGGTCTGAAGAGCGTTAATTAAGATGAAATGTCGAGCCAGGACTGCATTAGATATACCTTTGCCTGCACGAAGTCCCATACTTCCTCTTCGTGCTCAACAATTTCACGATAGTGAGACTCCTTCATGTGGTCGAGTTCATCCACTTGACGTTGAAGAACGAGGAGGGCTTCACGAAAAGTCTGAAGATCTGCGAATGGAGTTCGCAAGGTGAGGAACCACAAATATGACAAACGTACTTCGTTCTTTTCTGTTCATACTTCGCTGCTCTGTATCCCTGATGACTTGACTTTTCTCTCTAACTGCCTTTTCATAGGACGAAGAGCGATCCTGAGAAGGAAGGTGTCAACAACGAAACTTTTTCCAAGAAAATCATACCTTGACTATAGAGCGATATGTGTCCAAATGTTGCCGTAAAGGTCTTTCAAAACTCTTCTCAAGAGTCTCTGCCTACCCCAGAATGAGATAGATGTCCATCGTGTATATGAGTGACGTACAAGGACATGCCAATGGTTGCCAAAGAGGTGATGGAGACCGGAGGCAGCCTGCAGCCGCGTTCCAGCATCATAGGAGGGACCCTTGAGGCTAAAAAGGTGTGATATGCGTACGTGGCGCATTAAGAGGGGAAACTCACCCGCTACATGTCTCTATAGAGTCAGCAAAAGCAGCCGTTGCCCTGGACATCGTCATGAGCGCCGCCCTGTATTCAGCACTGGTAGTCATTAGCTGAGGAAGCAAGTGAGCTTGTAATGCGGAATAGAATAAGACGTATTAGACCGACGTCTTCGTATGCCTGGAGACTAGCCTTCAGGTTGGCTCTAGTGATAATCTTTTCTGGACCATTGGGTCCAAAGTTCATGGCGGTTACATTCGTAACATCAGTAAACGTGGGCGACGGTGGCTCCGGAGATGCCCTGCGCCTGGTACTGAAGCTCAAAGTGCGTATGGAGCGGGGGCGACTGGGCATAGTTCAGGTCAGGAACATGTGGGAGGAAGAGTTGTACAGGATCCACGCAGTGGTAATGTCTGACTATATTGATCACTTTTTACATAGATCATTCTATGCCTACTTTTGGCATAGGCTTTTTTGGAAAAAAAAAAAAGAATATAGAGATTTTCGAATCCTAAAAGTATCTAAATTATAGCTAGAATACGACATTGAGCTTCGCGATTTGAGTTGCTCAAAGATTGCCAAAGTTCCAGCGGCTCAAGCACATCTGCACGTTGTTCACTATGACATTCCAGAAGATTGAAGTCAAGTCGCGTACCTGGTACTATCTCCTACCACCCGCTATCATGCTCATTTTCTCTGGTGAATCCCTGAGGTAGAATAATTTGGCTCTCCTCATCCTTCCACGCGGCGGTTGCTGTAAGATTTTGATATCCTTTACATGAGGAGAGTTCACGAAGAACTGCATTTCCACTCCGGTTCTTTGAATGATATTTCGAAGAAGTATGGATGTGTCAAGCCCACGGCGCCGAATGCCTATGAGAACACCAGTGAATGTCGTTGGTGCGTGTTCAAGGGTAAGTTGTATGATAGAACCAGGTTTGATTTGCGATGAAGAATGTCGGTCAAAAAGAGTGTTGAACATTTCTTGCTTCGCTGGAGTGGCGAGAGTTTTATTAAGATGCTGCATAAGGCCTTTGCCTTTAAGCAGCGATTTTGGAGGTGAAGGTGGTGGTATGTTTGGAATAATGGCAGTTTTGGAGAATGGATAGTCGGGAACCTGGTACTTTGACGGTTTTGAGCGAGCAGCTGTGGATAATGGCCGCGATGCCATTTTCCAGACGTTGAACATGTTGAAAGTATGTAGAGAGGTCTGTAAGAGTTATTACAAGAAATCAAGTTCACAACCAAGGCACTTCTCATATTCCCACGCCATTTCAGCGCGTTTTTTAAAAAAATTCTTTACTACAGTACATAGGTCAAGGGAAGGACAGCGCATTATAGATATGTAGGTTGTGATGTAGCAGAGCATAAAGAGTCGGAATGACCAGTTTTTTTATAACTCAATATCCTCGTCCTCGTCCCCTGTGATAACTTCAGTTTGGGCTCAGAATTAAAAGAAAATTGCGATTCACCTGCCACGCCCTCTCGCATACGGGCTGTAGCCTTGATATCCTCGGAATCCACCTCTATATCCACCACGCCCGCGCCCGCGGCCTCGATTGAAGCCAGGGATATTGGTACGTTTAGCGGTTACCTACATGTCACCGAATTACAACGAGCGTTGCATTGAATATGAAGACGCCAACCTTAATCAGTCTGCCACGAAACAAGGAATCATTCATAGCCAGCGCAGCATCAATGTGTTCGGGCTCAGCAAACTCTACATAGGCATAACTGCAAAATAGAGGTTGGTGGAGGCCAGGAGAGGAATATGTAGCAATACTTGCCCTTTAGGATGGCCAGTGAACTTGTCGCAGAGTATAGTAACTCGGTTTATTGTCCCGCAAGCTTGGAAGTGACCTTGAATTTCCTCCGGTGTTGCGCTGTAATCAACCTAGTCGTTATGAAAACGCGGTCAGAGTCAAGCAGTGACCTTGAATGGAATGCACTGCACATTTCCAACATATATGCTCCGATTGTCTGCCATGGTTTTGTCCTCCTCCGTTTCCATTGCATGGTCCTCGCTACCGACAGTAGCACTGCTATCAGCAGCGGCTTGAAGCTCGCGTAATTTCTGCGCTTCTTTTTCCATCTCAGCCACCCTTTGTTTCATGAGCATTATTTCCTGAGGAACTGGAGATAAGACACTGACAGAAACAGTAAATTGCGTGGCGCATACCTTGGATTCTGCCTCTTCTCCGTCGTCTATGCCGGTGTCAACACCTTCATGTGTAACCGCTATGGGGCTTTCGACGTCGGCCATGGTGTGAGAGGCGGGAAATGTTAGCTTGACGGGTTAAGAGCAGAGAGGTTTATTGAAGGACTTGCAATGCTGATGCAAACAAGAGTCGTTGCACGTGCCTGATTTGTGGCTGTGTTTGAGGCGTCGAATTTTCAATGTCATTTTCATTCTCTTGTAGCTTCAAGTTGAAAAGGTTTAAACTTTGCAATGTTAACGTCTTTCTAGTTGTTATAGACGTTCCTGAACGCGATGTGTAATCTAAATGAAGCGTATGCATGGGATGCGATGGCTGTCTACCAGTATTGATCACGATTCCTCGATTCCGAGTCTGCAGGTTGCATTGTGACAGAAACTTTTCACCCCATACTGATCAGATCTGTCCTTGGTATCTTGGCCATTCGAATCGTATCATGATCTCGCTTCCTTGAAGTAATGCACTTGCATTGTAGTGCTACTGGGATTTGATCATTGCGAACACCTATGATCCTTAAGCTTATGGACATGATTCCAAATTGTCTTGGTATGATGAGTTGCATGCCATAGCAATTTCTACACCGTGATGACCGATAATAATGAACAGCCTTAAGACCACGGTCTTCGGGGCGGAAAAACCGGGTGACCGGACCCATGACAAAATCGTTCCTCCCATTCGAGTATATATAAAGCGTACTTAAGTTGCTTTGAGCGCTGGCTTATAGCTGGGCGCTGCATTTTGCTTCACTGCGCACCCGACCATCGAGGATCAAGTGAACTTGTAGACGACACCCTAAAATTCAATCGACGAGTCACGAGAAGCACGTGCTAGCTCATTCCTCCTTTTCCGATTCGCGACGCTTGTGGAAACATTCCTTGTACCTGACATCACCTCACTTCTCCTACCCGTCCGCATTCAATGGCCAAGGGCGACGATTCCACCTCAATCGCCCCTCAAGGGAAAAAGAAACGTAATGACGACGAACCTGTTTCACCAGACGCAGGTCAGAAACCAGTGCAATTGCAGCGTAGGCGAGTTTGGCGGGCTTGCGAGAGTTGTCGGTGCGTCATCCTGCACCTCACCATCGCATAATATCTAAGGTTAAATTCTTTCATAGCCGTAAGAAGATAAAATGCGATGGATGCGAACCAACATGTTCTCAATGCGCTGGGTCTGGGTCCCAGTGCACCTGGTTACAAACAAAAGATAGGGCTGCGTTGAGCCGACAGTCCGTACTCATTCTGTATCGACTGCACCACGCTGACTATGTTAATGTAGCTATGTACAAGAGCTTGAGGCGCGTCTCCTTCACATGGAGTCACTTTTCAAACAGGTCACCCCGGTTCTCGAACAATTGGGTCCAGTTGCCACTGGTGGAATTCAGCCCTCTACCTCTAACGGCACTATTGCTCCAGGATCTGAGCAAACCAATTCTACCTTATCTGCAATCCGTGCGATCGTGCCTAAGGAATCATCGCCCGAGCCGTCGACACCCATCAAATCTGAAGATGATTTCAGTGAATCCTTTGGACAATTGGCACTTGACGAGTATGGAGCGATGAGATGGATCGGCGGCTCCTCAACAATGTCACTTATTCAATCCTTCCGTGCTTTGACTTCCTCCCCTCTTCATCGAATTTCACCAATGGAGGAGGATCCACATGCTCCAGGTCCAAGCGTCAACAAGATATATTTTCCGGCCTCCGTTTTCTTTGGGAAAGTGAAAGCTCTTCCAGGTCCTGAAGAAGTGGAGTTTCCCGAGCGTGATTTAGCTGATAAACTGGTATGTTCGTATTCCAAAGATCCCCAGGACAACACTCATTCATGATCCAGATAACGGCTTATTTCACGCGTTTCCATTTTCTGATGCCCATTCTCGATAAGCCGGCTTTCCTACGTCAATACAATCTGATCATGGACAACTTGAAGGATCATGCCTTGATTAGTTCACACGGGGCCTTCCTTTCTCTCCTTTTTGCAGTCTTTTCCTGTGCTGCTCATCTCGTTCAGGATGGTCGTCTTACCACAGGCGAGCCAACCGATGACGGCGGCATGGGAATGTTATACTATGAGCGGTAGGCGATTACTCCCTATTGGCACCGATGAAGTTGCTGATCAAGAGGAAGGGCCCTCATGTTGCAGTACATTAGTCATGCCAATCCCCAGATTGCCCATGTTCAGTGTTTCGTCCTGTTGTCCTCTTTCTTGTGCTCTATAAACTGTCTCCCACAAGCTTGGATCCTCCTTGGTCAAGCGGTCCGAACTGGCCAGGACCTCGGTCTTCACGTAAGTGCATCATTTATATTTTTCTCTGTCTTATCTAATGTCCGTTGTAGCGATCCCCGCGTCGCCTTATCATAACCCCCATTGAGAAGGAGACACGCAGAAAGGTCTGGTGGGGTGTGTATACGCTGGATCGCATGCTTGCTCTTGCTTTGGGTCGACCTCTTGGAATCAATGACTCTGACTGCGATGTCGAGCAACCAGTTGAGGTTGACGACGATCACCTGCCAGATTATTTTAACGGTGCTACGATGTCTCAACAACAGCCCTCGTTGATGTCAGGATCCGTGGCTTTGAACCATCTATACGAAATCGGTGGTCGCGTACTTCGACAAGTTTACGCCCTCGATATCTGTCGAGATCATCTGGAGCCGGAAAAGAAAGCAGAGTTGCAACGCACTGTTGAAGCTCTTGACAATGAACTGACGAAATGGTGCGACGAACTTCCGGTTGCGTTCAAGTCCCAGTCTGTGACAGACGAACAAGTGTCAATGGGGGCCGTCCTCTGCAGTCACTATTATTCAATATTGACCACTCTTCATCGCAATCTTTTACCCGTTAAACGGGACCAACCCCAACCAGTTACAGCTAAATCCACTATCAAAGCCGTCTCATCTGCTCGCTCTTGTATACGTTTGGCACCCTCCATGAAACACGTAGTCCCGCCATCGCACCACCTTGCTTTCTTTATACAACACCTCTTCAGCTCAGCCGTTATTCTTCTGCTGTATGCCATGCATGCTCCAGATCTGCGTGCTTCGGCTGCTGCAATGGAAGAAGCAAGAAGCGCATTAGTGGCTCTTGAAATCTGGGAGGGGCAATGGCCTGGTGCAAAGAAATGCAAGGATTTACTCCTAGAGCTCACAGATATAGCTACACAGGCCATTGCACAGCCCAAAAACCAATCAACCCCTCCTGCCAGTGTTCCTTCGAGCAACATAGTTCCTGCTTCCCCAAATTCTGCCCTTTCACAGCGGCGACGTTCCGTTACGATTGCTTCCAACACACAGGCTGCAACTGGTCCTGGACGTGTTGTAAAAGGCCGATCCAACCGTCGTCACTCTCGGGATCCCAGCACTTCCTCACGCCGAATGGCGGCCGTATCTCCCTATCGAGTCGATTGTAAGTTAGCTTTGCTAGTGTTTGTAGACGTTGCTCATCGATTTCCTGGCAGCTGGAAGCAGGGCTAGATCTACTTCAAGGAGACGCCCCGATGATGATGTGGATCGTACTGGTCGCCCATACTATCAAGCTTTCGCCACTTCAAATTCTGGAAATAGTCCCCATAGTTCGCCTTCCTCCGCAAATCTGCCGTCTCCATCCATGTCGGTCATTGAGCAGGTGGCAGAGGCGGCTAGCCCCAGTGCTTCGAGCGCCCAATTCAAGTATCCCTCTGCCATCTCTGCACAACCTTCCCCGCCAAGATTCGAGTCGTATGATTACCAATCCAGCCCCTTGACGCAGTCGAATCCCACCCCATGGAATGGAAACGATGACCAACAACATTCAGGGGCCCTTGATATTTACTCAGCTGCGGGAGATTATTCTAGCACTTACGGTTATCCGTCATCACTCGATTATTCGGTTTTCGATTCTGGCGATCTTAACTTGGGTGGACTCGCCGTTTCGCCTCCGTCATTAACTAGTTTCGCATCAACGGGCTTGCCATTCCGTGGGCTTGACTATATCAGAAATTTCAACACAGGTGGGTATTCCACGAATGATCAGGATTCTTTGTGGCACAGTTATGACCCAGGCGCGTTTGGCCTTGACCCAGATCTACCTTTCACCCTAGGTGATGGTACTCTCGATCTAAACAACCACCGAACATAGTGCTTCGCGCACTTTCCAAGCATTGTCTTACTTGACGGACCTCATTATATACTTACACTGTATCGTACTCCATCCATCATGTCTCCTCATCCTGTCACCGAGTATACGTCTGAGGCATCTTGGGCCATGGTATGTTACCGCATGACTGGTGGTAAGTAGAAACTGAACCTCAGACGACTTAGGTCGAAGACAAGTTCTCGCCGTATGCGAAGGAAACATTAGCCAAACTCATCACTTTTCTTGAGGTCGATCTTCCTCTTCTCTCTCATAAGAGCGACTCACTAATGAACTCTGAAGCATGAGGTCTATCCAGCCTCTAAGCTAGCTCACGCCCAGCTCCCTGAGGATCCTGTGCAACGATGGAAGACAGTCATTCCCATCATAGCCGAGCTTAAACAGAAGGCAAAGAAACTTGGGCTATGGAATCTCTTCCTTAGCAAAGCTCACTACCCGGAGCACGGTGTACCCCTCACCAATCTGGAGGTATGTCAAGTCTTCCACTCCATGACGTTGCTTGCTGATATTACCCAGTATGCCGTGATGGCAGAAATACTTGGCCGCGGCGGGCATATAGCTTCAGAAGTTGTTAACTGCTCTGCTCCTGACACAGGAAATATGGGTACGTGGAAACCCATTCATATCCACATCCGGCTTACGAAACCACCTATGTACAGAGGTGCTTGCCAGATACGGCTCTCCTGCACAACAGAAACAATGGCTCATTCCATTGCTCAATGGTGATATTCGGTCTGCGTTTGCGATGACTGAGAAGAATGGTACGGCGTCAACAGTTTTCAAATGATTCAGCAAGTCATAAGTATTCCTATAGTCGCCTCGTCTGACGCGAAGAACATCCAAACATCCATCAGAAGAGAAGGAAACGACATAGTAATCAACGGCCATAAGTGGTTGGTTTCTATTCTTTTCGGATGCTCAGACAATATACATTTTGAATTTTTATAGGTGGATCAGTGGTGCTGGTGATCCTCGTTGCAAGATCCATCTCGTTATGGGAAAGAGCGACCCGGGAAATAAGAGCGCTTACAACCAGCAAAGCGTTGTCATTGTACCTGCCGATGCTCCAGGTGTGAAGGTTATTCGACCCATGCGTGTCTTTGGCTATGACGACGCACCCGAGGGCCACTGTGAAATCATATATGAGAATGTTCGCGTTCCTTTGGATAACTTGGTTTTAGGTTGGGGACGAGGCTTCGAGATTATTCAGGGCCGTCTTGGGTAAGAACCCTATAACTCAAGTCGTTCGTCTGCTCACGGAAATTACAGACCTGGTCGCATTCATCACTGCATGCGCTCCATCGGAGTCGCGCAAGGAGCCTTGGATCTTATGCTTGAGCGAGTAACAGATCCTGGTCGTAAGACCTTCGGAAAATATCTTTACGAACACGGTACGCACCACTCGCAAAGTCTTCTTCATTAATTTCTAATGACATGGCACAACATAGGATCTGTTGTCCAGGATATTGCAAAGTCTCGAGCCGAAATTGAATCTGCGCGTCTCCTGGTTCTCAGTGCTGCTTT